>PVJH01000754.1:103302-208783 GCA_004026705.1 Nesogale talazaci
CTGAAAATATAAGCCCTATCCTTTGCTTTGGAGTACTCACAACATTGGTATTCTAAGAGATTTGCCTAGGGATCTATTGACAGATTGGGGAGAAAAAAAAGTGAGATGGGGAGAGGGAACTCCTTGGATTTTTGAATTTTGAACTAATGCTTTTTGTTAGAAACGGGAGAAAATCTGGAACCATGAAGGAACTGACTCCAGAAATGAACATCAAAGGGAGCCAGTGGGTAGGCTGAAATGCTTGGTAGGTGGCTACCTAGATACACTTTTTGAGTGGAATTAGGAGAAATGCAGTGTGGCGGTCATATGCTTATGTTAACTTTATTATTGAGATGTAGGAGTAGAGTCTAGCCTGTTAATCTGGAGATAGCCATTGAGAAACCAATGAGGCCTCTGTGTGGGCATGACTTTCTCCTGATATGTCTGGGAAATCTCACAATATTTCGTGGAGATGAGAATCTATCTCCCCAGTTGTTGGGAGTTAGTCTCTGAGATGATGAATCACAGACAAGACAAGATGGCAGCATCTGAGGAGAAGCCACACGGCTTGGCACTGATGGAGCCAGACCTCTGAAGCTGGAGAGGGCACATGGAGACCCCTGTCCCTGCCAGAAATGAGTTGCTTCTGCCACCACTGGATGCTGTTGATGGACCTTGAGCCCTGGAAACAAGGAGTCATGGGGAGACCCCTGTCAGTGCTGGGATTCTGCACCCACTGGCCTGTGACTTCATGAGTCAGAAGGAGACATTATAGACTGGTATCTGGCATATAGCCTAATATTGAACTTATGACTTTGAACTGGGATGGGGTGGGATGCTTTTTCAATGTTCCATTCCTCTTGTATAAAAACCTTACCTTTATATCCATATGTGTGTCTATAAATTTGTTCCTTTAGCCTACCCGGATTAACACATACAGCAATAGAGAGCTATGTTGAGTCTGACCATTGACACCTATGAATCTGGTTCACAGGTACTAGAGAAGACAAGAGTGGGTTAACTGGTCTGATGTGCATGACCTAGTCCAAGGGAGATAAGGTTGTTGAGAATTTGAGATGGGGGTGGGTATGGTCTAAAGGTGAGGTGACCAATGGACACACTTGTGAATGTAAGTGAGGGAACCCACATTGAGTTGACCAGACCCAAGCAGATGCAGAGAAGATTTTTGAGTCTGTGAACTCCTGCATATTGCTGCAGACTTTATGGATGCCCTATCCTGATTTGACTTTGCTATTGGATGTAGAATTCCCAAGGTTCCAATTGGAATTAAATTTTTTCACATCAAAGAATATGACTGTTTCCTCAGAGCACTGAGTTGGTATAAGTAGGAAGTATGGAATTTGGATACCCAAAATGAGGAGGCTAAAAGCATGAAGTGGTTACCTTACAAACTTTCATAGGTGCTGGAATGTATTCACAGGATTTTATGATTAAGGTGTATGTGTTCGCATAAGTATAAAATAGTTTTGTCTTGTTCACTTATAGGGTGTTATATTTAAATGATGTGGCACATTTTTGAATCGTATAAATTTTACCTCTATCCTGTTAAGTGCAGATATGATTTTGTTATTGATTGTTTGAAAATTATATATGGATAAAGAGTTGTGAGAAAGTGTCTAATTGACAATGAGTGGTCTTTCTTAGCAATATAATTTTTTCTCAACTTCACACTTAAGGTGTGGACTTTAGCCTGTCAATCAAGTCGCCGGTTGAGGACCTCATTTGGAAGGGCCACAGAGATAAACAGCTCACTAGAGGCCAGAAACACATAGACTCTCTCCTTTGTCTTCCTGCTGACAAGACACATGGAGCTATGCTAGGGCCTTGGAGCTGGGGGAGCCACATAGAGACCCCTGCCAACACCGAGATGTTTTTACCACCACTGGATGCAGAAGACGTTTCACCCACTGACCTGTCATCTTCCTCAATTTGGTGCCATTACATGTGTTCTATGAGCCTGAAAAGGAATTTATAGATAGGTATTGGTCACATGGGACAATATGGACCTTGTGGACTTAATCTGAATTGTATTGGAATGTTTTTTCAATATATAATTGCTCTTTTATATACAGCTGTTTCTTACACACATATGGGTGTCTATGAATTTGTTTCTCTAGTCAACCTGGACTAACACAATGGTTAAGGAAGGAGATGTGCTTTGTTTGGCCCAAGTCAGAGGCAAAAAGAGAAACAAAGAAGGCAAACGAGTAATTTTAAGGCTGTTACTAGGTGAGAATAAACTTTAGTTATGAGTAATAATAGAAATGAGCACTTCCTAACTTACATTTATGTACTTATATGAAGGGAATCAAAGTTGAAAGCATTTGAAACTGATGCTCAAAGGAGGTGTTACCACCCATTGTATTAAGTTCGTGTTTTCTGCTATACTCTGGATGTCTCTGACACTTCCAATGGCAGGGGTGGGGCTAAAAAAATCCTGAAAAGTGGAATTAAAGGGTAATGAAAAAATTTCCATATTTCTTTTTTAACTCCCTGCCATATTATCTATGTTTTTTGACTCGGGTTCTGTTTGCAGCATATGCTTTAGAATCCATTATTTCAAGTAAAGTCATGTGGCGATCGAAAATCTTTTGGGATATCAGCATCTTCCTTGTACACTTGAGGAAACTGAGGCACAGAGAGATGAAAAGATATGATCAAGTTTTGTGGAATAAAAGCTACTAGATTCTGATGTGGTTTCCCCTCACCACCTCGGACACACCCCTCTTCAGAATATCTTAAAATCAGCTCCAAATTTTTATCTAGAGTAGGAGGTGTTTTTTTTTTTTTTTCAATTGGACATGTTTGTGTGGCCTCACATTGAGAGCCTTCCACTGATTGGGCACTAAGTAAATGTACTATTGTTAGTGGGCAACTTTGAGTCAGTTTTCGTTCCTAGCCACCGTAAGTACAACAGAAGGAAAGGCTTCCTGCTCCTGTGCCATCTTCACACTTGTTATTCTTGAATCTACTGGTATGTCTATCGATCTCATTGGGAGTCTCCCACCTTTTTTTAGTTGGCCAAGCCTGATACCTTTTTGTAGGGACTGGTTCCTCCTGATAGCATGTCCAAAGTCATAAGAGGAACTATCATCACCCTAGTTGTCCTTCCTCCAAGATTGATCTGTGCCTTCTTCCAGCAGTCCATGACACTTGCACAATTCTTTACCAACACCATGATTCGAATACATCAATTCTTCTCCTGTCTTCCTTATCGATTGACCCATTTGCACATGCATATGAGGTAATTGGAAATATTGTGGCTCGAGTTGAGTATACCCAAGTAAATGAGAGCAGACCTCAATTGGGCTTGAATTCATAGTAGAGTTGTACTTGATGAAGTAGCCTGCGATTATGTAATTCCATTGTTGCTTCTACTCCTTTAATTGGGAGCACTCTAAGTAAACTTTTGGTAAATTTCTGGTTTGGTTATCTTGATGCAGAATAAGCAAAAATGCCCCCTCATCTCTTGAGTGACAAAAGAGCAGTAATTGTGTTTTCAGAAGTAGTGAAATGTTTTTTCATCTCTTACAACTCATCAAGCAAGAATGATAGTATTGATTTAACCAATTGGTATTTCCAATAGTTTTTTATACTTGAGAAGGTTAGATAATGGATAGGAAGACTAAAGAAGACTTCATGCATCTGAATTATGGTATTGGTGAGGACTATTGAAAGTAACATGGACTGCCAAAGGGAGGAAAAATCCGTTTTGGAAGAAGTCCAACCCGAATGTTCCTTAGAAGCAAGGGTGATAAGACTTCATCTCATGTACTCTGTACTTGTCAAGAGAGAGTAGTCCTTAGAGAAGGACTTCCTGCTTGGTAAAGTAGAATGTCAGAAAAAAACTTGGGAGACTCTCAACAAGATGTATGAACCCAGTGGATACGACAGGTGTTCATACATATTAACAATGGTGAGGAGGGAGGAGGACAGGGCAGATTTTCATTCTGTTGTACAGAGTCAATTTGTGGGCACCCAACAGCAACAAACAACAAT
This sequence comes from Nesogale talazaci, assembly GCA_004026705.1. NCBI lineage: Eukaryota > Metazoa > Chordata > Mammalia > Afrosoricida > Tenrecidae > Nesogale > Nesogale talazaci. Next base: position 107,302 of record PVJH01000754.1, read on the forward strand.
GAGAAAATAAGAAGAGCTAGTGAGAAAATAAGAAGAGCTATAAGAAAAAGGATGTGGGGAGAAGAGGAAGGAGGGAAGCAGGGAGAGAAAGTAGAAATCAGGAGTGTACATGGAGGAGTTAGATTATCAAAAGATGGCAAAGAAATCAGGAAAGCATCATGGAAAAAAAGTGTGTATCCAGTGTGTACTTATTGTTTTTGTGGCAGCTGTTAGATGTCCTTGGGTCAATTCTAATTCATAATGACCCTGTGTACAGCAAAACAAAAGAAATGATGTACTTGATATTTTTGTTGTTTGCTGTCTAGTCAATTCCAACCTACCCAAATCCTGTAGGAGAGAGAAGAACTCCATGAGGTTCATGAACTGTGTGGTAGTGACACAAACTCATGTCAATTTGATAAATAAGAGAGAAAGGGTGGAGCTACTCTGTGAGTCAGGTCACAGCTTGGTGGTGATCCCTCCTTTTTGACATGGTCTTCTCATGAGGATTCTCTGAGTTTTCCTCTCTTCCTCCCTGGAGTCAGGACACACACTCTGTCTCTTTATTCTTGTTGATAAACCACATGGAGCCACGCTAATGGCAGGCAGAGCCCTGGTGATGTGTCCACTGCCACTAGGTCTAAAGGACTTTCCAACCACAGGTGAATCAGACATATGAGTTAATATCAGACTTAAGAAATTAATCTGGACTGGACTGAGATGTCTTATTCATGTATAATTAATTTTGTTTGTTTGTTTGTTTTGGGGCATCACTGCCCTTTGGTGATGGGAGTAGGAGGCCCAGTCTTAGCTCCTGTGGAGCTGGAATTGAACCTCCATCCCAGTGTTCCGCAGTCCCCTGCACAACCACTACGCCACTGGGGCTCAGCCCTGCATAATTAATTTTTGATATAAAGTTCTCTCTGGCATGTATATGATTATCAATGAATTTGTCTCTAGTGAACCTGGGCTAACACAGACTGTAAATTATTTTCCCCAATATTTTGTTGTATTTTAGGTAAAAGGTTATACAACAAATTAGTTTCTTATTCAACACATCATATATCAATTGTTCCTGTAATATGTCAGCACTCTTCCCATTTCCATTAACCTTTCCTATTTCTTTTCTTTCTTTTCTTTTTTTTTTTAGGCATCACTGCCCTAAGGTGGTGGGAGTAGGAGGCCCAGCCTTTGCTCCTGGGAGCCGGAATTGAACCTCCATCCCAGTGGGCCGCAGTCCCGCGCACAACCACTACGCCACCGGAGCTCAGCCCAACCTTTCCTATTTCTATCCTTCTAGCTTTCCTATGTCTTCTTGCTATCTCATCTTTGCTTCTGGCTAAATGTTTTCTATTGGCCTTGTGTAGTTGATTTTTCTAAGGAACACATTTTTCATGGCCTTCTTGTTTATCTTATAGCCAGATCTATTATGTGTTTGAAAGGTGACTTCTGGGGGTGCCTTCAGTTCTATGTTGAGTGTCACAGGGCAGTAGTCTTTGCGTTACTTCAGTCTCTATTACCTCAGTATGCCTTACTTATTAACAAATTGGAGTTTTATTTTTAAATTTTTCTCTGATTCTAAGCTGGGTCTTATATGACGTCCTGTGACTAGTCATAAAAAATCAGCAGTGTGACTGGGTACCATCTAGTTCTGATCTCAGAAGAGCAGGCTGTGGTTCTTGTGGGTCATTAGTACTGTACACTAACATTTTCCTTAAATATGTGACTTAAGCCACTTTCCTTTTCTCCATCCTAGCAAAGACCAAAAGTCCTATTCTAGGTGGCTTCTCCTCCAGATGCTACTCACCTAACTAGAATATAGAACATTATCTTTATGAATTTTGTGCTAATTAACCTACTTATGTCAGTAACTCAGTTCCACAAGGTGTGTGGTTACATCTAAGGTGTTTCTAAAACTATGTTATATACAAGTGGGAAATGCATGTCACACATACATATACAAAGTTTTTCTAAATGTTCATGGGAAAAGGGAATTAGAAGATAGCAAGATTCCCCTGAAAATTCTCTGAGGGCTCCTGATATATATCCCCACAATTATATCTATACATGTTGCTGTGCTGGCAGAAATAGCTCAGTTTTGTACTTCTCTGAAACTTATTACCATGTATCTCACTTTTCAAAAGTTTTCTGGGATTTTGAGCATTGGGTCATGAATCTCTTAGTTTGGAAAACGGATGCCATGTGTGTCTCAGTAGAACTACTTATGATAAGGTGTACAATGGTTATGCTCTTTTGTAAGTAGATTGCCAGGCCTTTCTTCAAAAGTGGTTCTGGTTGGTCTCAGATCCCAGTCTTGAGGCGAGCAACCTAGTGCCTTAACTGTTTTTACCACCCACAGACTCACTTGCCTGTTGAAAGCCTTGCCTTCAATGGAACACCATAATAAAATGGTAGCACATTCACCCACTACCATCCAGTTGATTCTGACTCAGGGTGACCCATGTAATAGGATTTTTAAAGCTATGAATCCCTACTAGTGCAGAGAGTCTTATCTTTTGTTCCTCAGGGAGGCTGAGGAGTCTGACCCTCGGACATTACAGTGAGCAATTCAGTGTTTACTCAATAGTGCCAGGAGAGCTCCTTACATTGTATGTTCGGTGTTGGCTTTTCCTTTCTGGAAGCTGATTTAATGATCGACTTAGCAGAGTTAATGATGAGTTTCAAATTTTGCAATGCAGGAGTTGTCCTTGCAGCTCTTTAGTGGTTTCAAACATACTTACTACCCTATAGAACAGTAGAACTGCCTCTGGGCTTCTAAGGCTATAAGTCAGAGATTGAATTTTGCCTTTGAAAAAAAATTAAAAACAGCTTCATAATATCACTCTACTGAACATCGTGAAAGATGCGTAAAAATTCAGTTATGACTTCCGTCTCCGAGGTACAAAGGCAATCTCATTTGGGGGTTTGGTTTCTCTTTTAAAAGCTGGATCTTTCCCTGAGGCAGGTCTCTGGTGGTCGGATCTCACATTCAGAGACGGGAACTTTGAAACTGGATCCATGGGCTCCTCCCTCCCTCTAGGAGCCCTCTGACCTTTCCTGCTTTCTTCTTTCCCAGGAATTCCTGCAAAAATGGGGAGTGACTGACTTGAAATTTCAGACCCTCCAATGTAATCATTGCAATCCTACCACAAGTCATAATGGAGATAGAAAATTGTTATCTGGGATAGATCAGCACGGGGTTTCTAACACAATCCACTCTTTATTTAATTTTTAAAATCCTTGAAAAGTATCTAATCACCATGAATGTCCATTGCTTTAGATACAATTAAATGTGTCTGGCTGAGACCCAAGATCAACATTACATGCCTGCAAAGCACATTAATTTTATATAGGGTTGATGATGAATAAAGGTCATTTTAACAGGCTACCAAATGTGGGTTCCATTGTAGTAATGTAACTATACCATGTACAAAACAGTATTTCTGTGTCAAGGGAGTTATAGAGGAATTGATTTCACACTTCAAATGCAGTCAAAGGCACAAAGGTTTGCTTTCAGCAAACAGAGGACCTAAAAAGGTTTCCTTGGTAATAAAGTAGAGAGAGTAAATATCACTAGGAGAATAGACTACTTCACATCTCTTCTTTCTTATTAATGTAACTACTTTTTCTAAGGAAGAATAGTTGCAAAATAGCATACACCACAGTGCTCTTTAAGTAGTCCCTGGTATAGATGAGCAATAGACTGCTAGCTGAAAAGTTGGTATGTCCCATCTGAGGGGACTTCAACCTTCCATTTAGCAGCAGAACATGTTAACCAGTTGGTTCACTGAGGGATTCCATTCATATCATGCTGTTGTTCCTAGATGTGGTACAGTTGAGATTGGGGTTTGTACATCAGAAGAATAAACAAACCCCTCTTGGAAGGAGTGTAGTCAGAATGTTCCTCAGAAATGGCCATGGTGAGACTCTGTCTATGTAATTTGGACAAGTTATCAGAAGACACAAGTCCCCGAAAAAAAGATATCATGCTTGGTAAAGGAGAGGGTCAGGAAAAAACAAAACAAAAACCCGAGGTAAACCATAAACCCTACTCTAGACCTTAAAACTAGAGGTCGTCACCCAGACCTTGATAGTGAAAGAAACGTCTATAACAGGAGCATGAATTGGTAGACACACATGAAGCTGTAATAAACTGTGAGCTGAAGCCCTTCCCAAAAAGTCTATGGAACTTCTCATTCCTCCTGTACCAGCAAATGACCAAAGCTCTACAAGGAGGTAGAGTAAAAACCTGAGAGGAATTTGGAGTGAAATAAAATTCAGTGGCAGCTTGGGATAAAAATATTTCCTAGGCTTTCAGCTATTCCACATTTACCGTTCAGAACAAAAGATTGTAGATCCAGGTTTTGCAAGGATCCACATTTCAAAGTGACTGTTGGTTAGTTAATAGGTTAAAAAAGAAACATCCCTTGTATTTTTAAAACAACTTTGATGCATGGTTTTTTAAAATATTTTAGTTAGTACCTGATGCTAAAAAACAAGTGATTACATCTTAGCAAACACATGTAAGTACTTTAACTTGAAGTGGTAAAATGTGTTTGTTATTCTCAAGGTTATAAGTTACTTATTTCCTAATTATTTATTTTGACCTGTTAGCAGAGGGAGATTGGTAAGCCTTGAAGGCTTTTCCTTTATGAAGGCTATTATTATTTCTGTTTAATGATTAGGAAAGGTGTGTCCTATCATCTATCATGTCCCATGCAAATTAGATGTCCTGTGGCAGTGTATTTAGGTGCTTTTGTATTATTTTCAATAAGGGAAATTCACTAAGTGGATAATTACATTTGGCTTATTTTTAAATGAACTCAAAATAAAAAAAAAACCACATTGTGCTATCCTATAATCTGGATCTACACCCCCCCACCCCCAAACACCCACTCAAACATTGGATCATCTTATCCATAGCATATTAATGTAAAGTAGTGTATATGTAAAACTGGATATATGCATGGAATAGATATCATGGATACATGTAAAATGTAGTATATGCACATGGAATGGATATTGTTTAAATGAAACTGAGTTGCTTGGGAAGTCACTACCAAGGATTGCTAAATATTTTAAATATATTTATTAGGTGAGCCAGCTGACACACAATATATATTACCTGTAGATTGATGCCCTTCTTAGAAACCATAACTGAAAGACCAGAAGGTTAGCCATTTCTTATAAACAACGATGAGAAGATAAACAGGCAGGGAAACTGAAAGGCAGGGTATAAGAAAGGGCTCAAGCAGAGCACAATAAAAGAAAGGCGACTTTCCAAGGCCTCCTGGTAGTGCTATTGATTAAATATTGGTACCACAAGGTCAGAAGTTCAACTCCAGCAGCTACTCTATAGAAGCAGATAAAACCATGTGCTCCTGTGAGACTTTCTGCTACTGCAAACATATCTAATCTCAGAAATACTTCAAGAGGCGGCCAGTGAGTCAGAACTTGTTTGACATAGTGGGCTTGATTTCTTTTAGTTGATATACCATGTCAAAAACAAAAACATTTCACTGATGAATTTATGTGGGATTGGCCAAAAGAGAACCTACTTGCACCCTAAACTCAATAGACTATCACTAAATACATGTATTGTTTTATAATGTATTCTGTTTTTAGGTATTGGGTGAGTGTAATGGGGATATTGCTTGTTGCTATGAAATGGAGGGTCTCAAACCTCCCCATGCTGTTCTCGGTCTTTGCCTTGTCAGTCATCCCAGCTGCTAGCAAAATTTTGAAATTCCATTTTGATCATTATAGTAGCAAATGGAAATCCCTGTAGGGTAATTCCATAGCATCAATTTGTGACATTCCCTTTTCACCATCCCACTGTGTATGGGTGTTTTCAATATGCAGGAACATCCAGAAACTTCCAACTAGTTTCAGACTTCACAGTTAATTTTTATGTTAATTTTGACTGCAGGAACTGAGCGAGGGCCCCATCTGAGCTGCAGGAAGGATGTTTGGTGCCATTGTAGCTCGCTGTTTTCTAATGATGATGTTGCGTGAGTTACAAATGGATTACTTGAGAATCCCCAAACTCAGAGGGAATTGGGAAGAGATTTTTTGATGGAATCACAGGATTCAAGGAAGACAAGTGCTAAACTCCACTTAATGGGCCCTCACGATGAAATGAAATCTGAAAGCACTGCTTCCTCTTTGCTTTCTGTAGGCCTGCAATATCCAGGACAACTAATGTTAAATCAATAGCTGGATTCTGCCAATGCGGCTTTTTCTCCTTGGAGAATACTTAGAAGAAATCAATCCACACTCAAGGGGAGATTTCTCATTTATGTTACAGGGACTGATGAGTTTATTTCTGGTTTCCCCCTGAAGACCATCTATAAAGGCAAGTGAACAGGAGTTTGGAAGCCTGTGATAAGGGTACCTGGGACCTCTTACTACCTATGTGACCTTGAGCTTCACTTTGCTGAAACCTCATATTGGTATTTGTAAAACAGGAGTGAAAATTTTTTGCTGACTCACATGCTCTGGGGATTAAACAAGATAACAAGCTTTGAGTGTTTAACACACTACCTGACCCTTAGCAAATGTGACATCGAAGATAACTGCTATTAATAGACCAAGTTAGCTGTTTCCTTGAGATCCACCCCCCTCCCCTTACAGATTCATTGCTAACTTGGTGGCAGTGATGTTGTAATTGTTTCTATATGGGTGTAAAAAAAGGCAACTGAACAAATCTAGTTCCTATGCCTTAGTCACAATGTGTTTTCTCAAAGAAAAATTGTTTGAGGCAAGAGGAACTCAAGTGTAGTACAAGAAGTTTCATTTTTTTGAAATTGGAAGTTAATCTAAAAGGCAAAAAATGGAAAGACTTTTAAGATGGGTAATTGTTCACCTTGGTAGGTAGGTTTCTATGGTGGATTTTCATGGTTTGAGCTAGTATCATTATGACAGAATTCATATAACTTTCGGAAATGGTGCCGGGGACTTTTGAAAGGGCATCTTGAGGAGTAGGGGGCCTGGCTTCCAATGTTGGTGCCTCTGCTCTATCCATTTTCAGGCCCATATAGGTTAGCAACCCAGTTTAGCAACCCATTACTCACCAAGGCACCTTCCTTAAAGTAACAAGCAAAGAAACAGTCAAACTCACTGCCATTGAGTTGACACCAACTCTTGGTGGCCATTGAAACAGGGTAGAACTGCCCTGGAGGGTTTCTGAGACAAAGTCATTGATGAGAGTTGAAAACTTTGTCTTTCTCCCATAGATAGGCGGATGGTTTCCAAAAGCTGACTATGCAGCTGGCGTCTCAAAATGGTGCGATACAAAGTAGGCGCTGCTTTTTTGTCATGTAGGATGTATATTTATGATTTACATCACCAGTGTGCTTCTCCAGCTCTCCCCAGAGAGAAATTCAGACAAACCTCTTAGACCCATTTAAGATGTGACTTTATAATGGAAAACACTAAAGAATGGGGAAGAAGGTTGAAAGTCTGTTTATGGCATAGAAAATTGAAGACAGCAGAACTGCGCAACTCTTCTATGTTGAATATGGTATACTGTAGCTTAATAGAAAACTTGAAATAACACCAGATGAGGGACTCCCAATAGTACACAGAAACATGGAATGAAAAGGCATTGGAATTTTTCTGTGAACTCTTTGAAGTCCTTGCAGCCAAACCAAAATGGAAAACCAAAAATGAGAAAAATATTGTCAACGAATCTGGTATCTCTGTGCTGGGGCCAGCTGGGCTGTGCTGGGTCTTGGTGTAGTTTTGCTTCTCCAGAATAGTTTTAGTCTTAAAACTATTAGTCTTAATTTTGGTTTTTCAAAAAAGTATACTGGTGTGAACAATAAATGTTACATGTTGTAAAAAAAAAAAAAAAAGATGGAGCAGACTGCTTCCACAAAGAGCTTCCCTAATCCCAACAGTGGGTTTGATTTAGGTAGCAGAAAGGATGAAAAACAGGAGATAGTTCCAAGGCAGTGTATCAAAGAAAATTGTATATTTTCTTATTTGTGTTTAATTCCTCATGGCACAGTGGGCATTTAACTACAAGGTCATCTGTTTGAAGCACCCCAACTACTCCTCAGGAGAAAAATGAGGCTTTATATTTTAATAACGATTTAGTTTCTCAGAAATCCACAGGGAGTATTCTGTTCTGTCCTGTCAGATTGCAATGAGTCAGAATGGACTACCAGGCAGTGAGTGTTTATTTGTAGTATAAGGCATACTATAAAGAGTCCCAGCAGAAGAATAGTTAAATGAAAAGCTGCCAATAAGAGGTCAGCAGTTCAAATTTACCAGCTTCTTCTAAGGAGAGAAGATCTGGTGATCTCCTCCCATAGGGAGGAGTGGGCAGTGTGATCCTGCCCTTCTGGGTCACTATGAGTTGCTGCCATCAACTTCACAGCACACAACAGCAATGCGGCAAGGACAGTTCTGTAGTTAGAAAAAATTCAACCTTTATTTGGGACAACAACCCTGCTATGTGTGGTACTTTTCTAACCCATTCGCATATGTCACTCAACGCTTCATTTTTTATTTATTTATTTTTGGTACTACATTACTGATCAACCCAATGATTAATAATGGACTTTTTTACCCACTCAAGTACTGTCCCATTATTTTACCCACTCAAGTACTGTCCCATTACAAAGACACTTTGTTCTAATAATTCGGCAGTCTGACATGCTCACCTTCCCAACATGATTGATGAAGACAAAACAGGTGCATAAACAAATGTGCTAAAGAAAGCTGATGGTGCCGGGTGATCACGGGATATAGAGTTTGGGGCCTTACACAATTGAAGATAAGCAAGCGGCCATCTGCCTGAGGAGCAACAAAGCCCACATGGAAGAAGCAAAGCAGCCTGGGTGATCACGAGGTGTTGATGGGATTAGCTATCAGGCATCAAAGAACAAAAAGTCATGTCATCATGAAAGAGGGGGAGTGCATAGTGGGGGTCCAAAGCTCATTTGTAGTCAACTGGGCCCTCTCTCACAGAAGGCTCTTGGGTAGGGGATGAGGCAGTCAGCGTGCAGTGTACCAATGATGAAACATACAATGTTCCTCTAGTTCTTAAATGCTTCCTCCCTGCCTTCCTCTATCATGATCCCAATTCTACTGTACAAGTCCAGCTGTACCAGAGGATGTACACTGGTACAACTAGGAACTGAAAACATAGGGAATCCATGACAGAAGATCCCTTCAGGACCAATGGTGAGAAGGGCAATAATGGGAGGGTGGAGGGATGGTGGGGTAGAAAGAGAGAAAAAAATTGCAAGGATCTACATATAACTTCCTTCTTGGGGGATGGACAGTGGAGAAGTAGATAAATGGAGATGCCAGATAGTGTAAGATACGCCAAAATAATAACAATTTATAAATTATCAAAGGTTCATGAGGGAGGGGGAATGAAGAGAAGGGAAAGGTGATGAGCAGATATTAGGGGCTCAAGTAGAAACCAAATGTTTTGAGAATGATGAGGGAAACAAATGTATAAAAGTGCTTGATACAAATGATACATGTGTGGGTTGTGATAAGAGTTGTATGAGCCCCCAATAAAATGATTTAATAAAAAAAATGGGCTGTTAAAAAATTACCATGTTCCAAGTGACTGAATGAAGGTGGGTCAGTGTTAGTTCCACATCCTTATGTTATAAGAACACAATTATTCCTATAGCTCCAGATACCAGCACAATTATCCCATTCTACTTTCAGGTGAAACCACTCCAAACCAAACCCCAATATTTCTAACTCATTCCATCAAGAGATCATATGACTGGTGGTAAAGAAAAAGCACATGGTGAATGATAAGGCACAAATGCATGGCTGTACTTTCAAGGACAGAGCTGCTCAGGTTACGGCAAATGCATGTGGTTGGATATCAGAATCACATGCTATAAGGTTCTATAAGACAATTTCACTATTTAATAGCATAATTCAAGTCTATTAAATAAAAAGCCAGGTGAAAATCAGGTCATCTGTTAGAAAGAAATCAATAAGGTCTGATGTCTTTTTAAATTTCCAGGTAAATCCCACAGACAAATATATTGTAAATAAATGATAGGGAATTCTCAAGCAGTGATACGATTTTCCGGCTTCTGAAAGAAACCTTAGGATTTAATTCAGTCATCTTCAGCTTACAGATTTAAAAAAAAAAGGAGACAAAGGGAAATTAAATGTCTGCTAGGGTCATACACACATGAAGGGCAAAGTTGAAATAATAGCTAGACCTCTTACCTTTGATGTGGCTGCTTTGGGGCATATATAATTCAATTGTAACTCAGAAATCCCCAGAAGCAGTTCAACTTAACTAGTCCTATTTTATTGAGCTTAATAAGCACCCACTATATTTTAAGAGACCCTGAGCAAGGCAAAAAGTTAAGACCATGTCCACTCAGAGGCATCTTGGAATAGTGCCTGTGTTGTTGTTGTTGTTGTTTTTAAACAGACAATAAACACTTCTTAGAACACATTTCTATGGACCCTCATCAGGTCCCTATGGATTGAAGTGAGCTCGAGAGCCCACTGGTGGTGATGCTGCTTCATTTTACAACACCAAGTTAGTTTTTACCATATCAAGTGGATAAGCTCTAAAACACACTAGTATTAACTGGGTAAACAAAAATAGAGACTTTACCTTTCATTTTATTCTGAAAAGAGTTTTCCCTAGAGTTATGTAACTATACCTTATAAGAAACATACAAAATGATATTTAAATTTTTTTCTTGTTGTCAGACAAGTGACTAAAGATGGGAAAGATTTGCCCCTGGATTAGTTAAAATAAACTCTAAATCACCAAGAGGAAGTCTGTACTCAAGAGGTAAATAACTGGTTTCCTCTTTGGACTTACTATCTTCTTCACAGAAGCATGCCAAGGAAACGGTTATCAGTGGAAGTTGTTTTGTCCATTCCTAATTAATTTGACAGGAAATGGGAAATGGTAGCGATTTACCACCAGGTATGTCATCATGCATCAAAAGCAGTACTGTCGTAAGTCAAGATTGCATGTTTGCAAGATTCCATACGCTTGACAAAGCAAATCATGGACATGTTGTTTTATTCAGGTTATTTGATTGTTGGCCATGCACTGAGTATATTTCTCCAGTCGTACTGGGACTTCTCCATTGGGTTGTGCTTCGGTCAAAGGATTCACCTAAGGACACAAGGGCCTTTTAGGAAGGCATGCATAGATGCAAAACATGATATCTAAAAGAAAGTAGAAACTTCATTTTTTATGGATGTCTGCCAAAATACTAGAAGCCTACTTAGTGCATAGAATACCAGAAGGTTTGAGGGACTGGAGATATATCAATGGTTCAAGAAAGCTGTGGCTAACTCTGAGCTCAGTGGAATATATACTTGCTTTTTAAAGGGTGAAGGGCATTAAAACTTGGCAGAAGCATGAATGTGTAATTAATTTCTCCTATTTTATCATTGTGGTAGTTACATAATCATCTGCCAACTTTTCAAGGAATGGAGTCTAGCCTGTCAATCAGGTCACAGCTTGATGACCTCATTTGGAGATTCAAAGGAGATAAATAGCTCACTGGAGGGCAGACAGTCTCTTTCCTTTGTTTCCCTATGGGACATTCTTGTTGGCAAGCTATATGGGGCTATGCTGATGGCCAAAGCCTTGGCGCTGGAAGAGCCACATAGAGACCCCTGCCGGCATTAAGATGCCTTCACTACCATTGGAGCTATACAACTTTCCACCCACTGGCCTGTGCTGTCTTGAACGACATATCATTTCTTGTGTTGCACGAGTCTGAAGAAGAACTTACAGACATATGGGCTAAAGTTGAACTTATGGACTTGATCTGGACTGGGGTGGGATGTTTTCTATATATACAATTCTATATATACAATTATATAAAGCTCTTGCTTATACTCACATGAGTCATGATAGGTAAGGCTTATTGTGCCATCCTGGCCAAAAAATATTGGAGACATGTATCTTCAGAAGTACTCATCCCTTCGGCTGTACTATTTTTCTAACCCATTTGTTTGATCATTTAATTACACATTGATGAACACATATGAGATTATTGAAGGGTGGAGAGTTAAATGGTTCAGAGAGTCTCACCTTTATTGCCCCTTACTTTCTGATGGTTTGACCAGGATATGGCCACCTTAGCTAGTTTTCTGCCTCAGAATGCAAGGATCACTTTTTGTGAGACATCCCTGAGGAGAAGCCATATGGACTTAGCTTGATGCAGCTGGGTGCTAGATAAGCTGTGTGGAGACCACTGCCAGCATTGAGATGCTTACACTGTCACTGATTCAGTTTTCCTCCTGCATTTGGTGTCATTGCGTGTGTTTGTGAGATGGAGGGGGACTTTGTACATTGGTGTCAGACATATGGGCTAATGTTGAACTTATGGGCTTGGACTGGACTGGGTTGGGATGCTTTCTTAATGTACACTTACCATTTATATAAAAGTCTCATAAAATATGAGTGTTTATGAATTTTGTTTCTGTAGTGTATCAAGACTAACACATGAGTCTCCCTGGATTTTTTTCTCTAGCCTACCCAGACTAGCACATCCTTTATGTTCCTAAACATTGCAGTGACATTTGAGAGTTTTTAATGGGCTTTTGCACCACTGGGTTCTTCTAATTTTTTGTCCCTTCTGTCCCAAGCATGATGTTACCTAGATGCATATCACATGACACAAGCTGAGAATTGATGAGACATGAGTATGACTGAATGCTGTTTTATTGTTCTCCTTTGATTATGGATACCTCAACTGACCTAAAGGAGGGTAGGGGATGAGGGTAGGGAACATTGTGTCCATGCTGCTAAATCAAATACACAGCACATTTCAAAGTTTCTGTCACTTCACTCCTCATGGTTCATTCATATGTGTACCCCCAAACACACACATATACACACATCCTTTCTATTTAATAACCAATCAGCTTAAGCACTGTTATAGGCAGGGTATGGTATTATACTCTAATAGCTTAGTTATGGTAGTAATTACAATCGTCTGAAAAAGGTCCCATATGTTAGAGTTAACAACAATAACCCAATAGGGTATCACATTGGTAATTTGAGTTTGCCCTCTTAAAAGAATATGATTTTTATATTATTTTCTTTTAATGTGGTTTCCTCCTCTGCATAAAACTACAGAAAGCTAGAGTGTGATGTCAGAAGCAAGAGTAGAATTACACAACAATTACTCTTGGGGTCTGATCAGCTCTCATCTCCAGGGAACAAAAAAATGACTCCATGGACTAAAGTTCATGGACTTCTATTTAGTTACTCTGAGAAAGCTAACTATACTGGTTCTGTAAAGGAAATAGAAACTTTTGACTTCAAAGAAACATAGGAAAGAGGCGTAATAGCTGTACTGAAATCACACTTCCCTTCATGAAACAACCACAGGTTTCCTTTTCATGTAGAAAGCAAAATCAAGGAGCCTTCTAGCATGGTGCCCCCATTTGGTGGGACAAGATATGTACCCTGCAAAGACCTGGCCTTGAAGGGTTGGTGGACTGATATGTGTTTATATTGAAGGCAATAATGAAAAGGGGATAATATAATGGTCGCAAAGAAATTGAAAACCTTCCGACAAGTTTTTGTTCTCTTAAAAAGAGGAAGGAAGAAAAACAAAAAGAACGCAATTCTGTTTGGCAAGGTTGGTCATCACTGAAGATTTGTTTCCTCTGTTCTGTTTTGTTTTGTAATTGTGGTTCTGGACCTGACTCTTCCCCCTTCCCTCCTCCACCCCAACCCCCAACGCTGCATCAATCATCCTGTCTGGATCAATAGATGGCCTCTTGATCTCCGGATGGTACAATGTCCTGTTGCTTTCTGTCTGTGGCTTTTGAGACAAAAAATGTCAAGCAATTGAGACTCCTAGCGATGCTTCCAAAGCACAGCTGTTTTGTAAAGTTCCAGACCTCCTTCATTTGATTCTATAGAGGTGCTGGGATTTTCCCCTTGCTTCAGTCTTGGCTCTTGTTTCTAGTTTGACATACAAGATATTTTAATAAGGAGTTATAAAACAAGTGCATATCATTAGCAAAACATTCTCAGGGGGCGCAGGAAGTTTTGAAAATGACCTTGGCACTGGTTGACTTAGTCAATTCCTGAGGAATCAATTTAATCACGGAAGGGATGTTTACAAGCGGAGTTGCAAATGTACATACATTGTGTGCATGTTTTATAGGTTGTTTTTTTGGCATAGAGTTAAAAACATGATGAAAACAGGCCAGGCACCCTGTGGGTGTTCCTGTTGTCTCATATTTGCATTAGATCTTTGTAAAATCATTGCCAAAGAACAAGATTCCTAGATAGAGAAGATGCTGAAACTTATAGATCATTGGTGAACCAGATAAGCTGTAGTCTAAATCCCCTCGGGTGCACGCAAGAGCTGAGTCACATATACATACAGTGCTCACATATTATAACCATAAACTTATATTTCATCCTTAAATATAAAATTATTCTCCTTCTTTTTAACTGGAGAGTAAAAATAATATCCAGATGCAGGGTGGGCATAAAAGATTGAAGAGAGTGTTGACTGCCACAAAAGAAGGTGTTTTTAGCCCATTGTTATTGACAGTGGAGTTCCTGGGTGGTGCAAACAATTAACATGTGAGGCTGCCAACCACCTTATGCAGCTAAACCCATTACCACCTCTGAAAAGCTTGGTTCTATAATTGCAATCAAATGAGATGGTTTGAGATGCTTGTGCTTTGGGGTGTTTTATGGAAATGAACAGAAGCCAAAGAGTATGAAGCCACACGAGACAAAACAATTCACAAAATAGCAACAACAATCTGAACTTAAGTACATACAGGGAAATAGATTTTCAAGCATGAATGACTGCTGCATACTTTTTTTTTCAGAACTGTACCATAGTAGTAAGTTGGTCTGTCATAACAAAGTTTTAAAGAAATAAAGTAATTAAGATCTGGACAAGCAGGACAAGAAGAGGAACTAGGGCAATGACAAAAGAGTGGGATGATATCATCCTTCTTCTTCTTCCTTTCTCCTGTAAGAAGAAGCCCTGGTGGTGCTATCTGGTAAGCATTGGACTGATAACCTCAAGGTTGACAGTTCAAACCCACGACCTGCTCTAAGAAAGAAAAGTTAAGCTGTCCAGATGACCAGATATTAAAAATTATAGTTTGGGGGATCTAAAAGGCTTGAAGTTAAAGCAAGCGGTCATCCAACAGTGAAGCAACAAGCCCACATAGAAGAAGCACACCAGTCAGCATGATCATGAGGTGTCATCCAGACCAGGCAAAAAGCACAAGAAGATTCATAACAAACAGCAAACAAACAAATAAAAAACCAGACAAACAAACAAACAACGCACGGGTGAGAATGAGGGGGTTTGGAGTGGAGACCCAAAGTCCATTTGTCAACATTGGAACATTCCCCCACAGAGGGCTCTCAGGGAGGGCCTGAGGTGATCAGGGTGCGGTAGAGCACCGATGGATCACACAATATACTTTTCATCCCTTGAAGTCTCCTCACCCCCCACTATCACGACCCCAGGGTTACTTCCCAATATGGACTGGACTAGAGCATGTACATAGGTATAGGCAAGAGATAAAACTCTGGATACACGGAACCCAGGAATAGGAATGTGAATAGCGATATCAAAAGGGGAGGGTGGAGAGGAAGAGCGGTGAGGGGAGGGTGGAGAGGAAGAGCGGTGGGGAGGAAGGGGCTACTGATCACAATGAATAGCACATAGCCCCCCCACACACACACACACGAAGGGAGACAATGATCTGTGTGAGATATGAAAATAATAACAATCTATAACCTTTCAAGGGGCCTCCTCAAGGGTGGGGTGAGGTGGGGAGAAGAGATGATCTGAAGGGCTCAATAGAAAGTAAATGTCTAGAAAAAAATGATGGTAATATAAGTACTGTTATGTGATATACAGTTGATCTATGGATTGTAACAAAAGTTGTGAGAGCCCTCCTCCAATAAGATAATATAAAAAAGTGAGGCTGTCTGCCTCTAACTATTTAGAAAGCCTCAGGGAGAAGTTGGTTTATTTTGGTCCTGTATGAAGAAAAGTTTTTTTTCTCTTTTGTATCATATTTTCAGTTCTCTACTTGGGAACAAGTGAGAAATATATAATTAGAATGAATTACTATTTCTAAACAGCACCAAACAACTGCTGAAAATCTCTACAAGGGTGAAAAGAAATATTTTGACTCTTCATTTGACCATTTTTGTGTGAAATAGGTATAGCCTGACAATATAAAGTCATTTCAGCTACTGTGTTTGCTTTGAAAATGCAAATTAATTCCAATGTACCAGGTATATTGAGGAACGACTTGAACATAGCACGTGTTTACTTGAGCATAACACTAAGTTTGGGCAAACTTGATGTTTACCTAAGTGAAACTGGATCTTGTCCATCAGAAACATTGAGTAAGTACAAACTTCTGCACCCAGTTGAACTGGATGGGAGTGCCATGAACACATAAGCACGGACCTCCAACATCTGCCAGCTAACTTAGTCCATGACATGTGCTCTCAGTGCACCCATGTACACTTAAGGTCAAAACTCTCCATCAAAAGTGAAATACCCTCCTGCCACCACTTCAACATAACTCATTAGCTGCAGTGTTCCCTTTCTGTGCTCCTGTCCACAAGACAACATCAATTCTTTCTCAAGGCAAAGTGCTCCTTTATTGTAGTATTCAAATGCTCTTATCTTTCCTAGTATAAAGTGTTGCTAATTGCCAGTAAGTCAGCTCTGACTTGTGACCACATATACCGAAACCCACTGTCATTGAGTCCACTTAAACTCCTTGTTCTGACCTTGTGCAGACTTCCCAAGACTATCACTCTTTAGGAGGGCAGACAGCTTCATTTTTCTTCCTCTGAGTGACTAGTGCGTTTGAACAACCTTTCAGCTAGTAGGACTCCCTGACAGGCTCATAAGGGTCTTGAAACTATCCTGTGTACAGCTATACTCCCCTTTGTAAGGCTTTCTACCTTTATGACATGTGCCGTTGATAATGCGGTTGAGTTTTAGGCCCCCCAGCACCACTTCTCTTATAAGTCTTATTGTTGGGATTGTGAATGTGGCATAGAACTGTTTTGTCAGGAATGCATATGGAACTCGACAACCATAATAATCACATAACTCACTGTGGTCCGTGTAACCAGGCCACAGAGAACACGTACATGAGGGGCTGTGTGGCATGCCCTGAGATTTTACGTCCTATGAAGTAGGATCTGATCATGGCCCTCAGTGAAGCATACTAATTCATGGAGGCGCAGCACTTTGCCTTCAATTTTAACTTTCTTCTCCACTACTTTTATTCCTAATGCCCTCATTATTTACCTAGGATGAACCCACTCAGAACCCAGGCAGCACTTCATCCTTTGTAATGTGTTTTCCAAAGACCAAATGGACCATTTTCTAACCCTTTCAAAGAGAGCCACACAGAGAGGAAAACAAGAAATACAACATTTAAGTCAGGCTATTCATGGCCTTTGCTAAATCCTGGCAGACTATCCTGCTTTTTCATGACAATTCATTTCACTGACCTCCTAATGGAATAAACTGACCTTTTCATTGGGGCTATCGGCCAGTCAAGTTGGGTTACCCAAGTCCTTAACTGTTCCTATCTGATGAGTGAAAAATCGGTTGCTCTTCTATATTCATTTGGGGGAGTCCTGTGTGTTGTTCCATTGAATTTCATTTTGTGAAATTGATGCAAGAGATAGAAGAAGGCCAAGCTGACTCATTCTATCTTACTCAAACAATGCAAGTCTTTCTACTTTGTGGTCAGACAGAGAAAAAAAATGGGCAGCATCAGCCATCGGAAGTGCATTGGGAACAACATTTCTGCTTTCAAAGAGCACAGCGAATCTCACCTGCTCAAGAACATTCTGTTCCTCTTACCAAACAGAGTATTATTTCATGAGCTCTTTAGCTTTTAATTGAGATGGACACTTACCCCTTTATACATAGTGATATTTTTTTTGCACCAGTCTCTAATTACATAGAGATATCAATTTACATGTAAGGTGAAAATAGATTCACCTGAGCTCCATCTATATTCTCTATCAAAGCCTGCCTTCAAGTGGATTCAAACTCAAAGTGACCATGTGGGATAGAGTTGAACTACCCCATAGGATTTCTAAGATGTAACTTACCACAACTCTCTACTGTGCAGAAGCTAATGAGTTCAAAATGCTGACCTATGGTTAGCAGTGAAATGTTTAGCCTTTGAATCATAAGCTCCAATACTTAAAATCCATTGTGGATAAGATGATTACCTCTTTACTCTTATTTGAATTAAAATAAGTCTAAGAAGCCCTGGGTATTTAGAAACAAACTCATTGCCTACATGGTGGCATACAGGTGGTATCTTTGCTTATGTGCACATTTTAAATTCTATTATTTGAAGATACCACCATATCTATTATGGTTTTAGGCTCTAACAAAAATGGAAAAGTTGATGTATCTAATTCATTATCTTATTATTTTAAAAAGAAAAAAGTTATGGTAAATTAGGGTTGGGGTGGACTAATTTACAGCCCATTCCATACAATTTCCAAATATCTTGATTAAAAGTAATTGCTTATATTTTGTTTGCATAGCTAAATATTCAGATATTGGATGATATTATGGTAAATGAGGTACAAAATGGCTAAAATCACAACTATTAGAAAAAAATGTTGGTAATTACAACCCACCCAGAAGTGCCCCAAAAGATCAATCAAGTGGCCTTCTCTCAAAGATGTCCTGGTCTTGAGAAGTCTTTCAAGCAATTCTACACGGCACACATAGGGTTACCATGGATCAGAACAGACTTCAGGAAGACCCTTGGCAAGACAGATTGACATAGCAGCTGTCACGATGTCAATGTAGGAACACTCGTGAGGATGGGGCAGGCAGAGCAGTGTTTTGTTCCTGTGTTGGATATAGGGATCTCAATGAGTTGGAATGAACTCTATGTTTCCTAGTAACAGCATGTCTTCGATTTTCAGTTCGTATTTAATTGTTCTTGGCAATTTCACTCCAACAAAAACCTCACTGCCATTAAGTTTGTTCTGACACAAAATAACCCTCCAGGCTAGAGTAGCGCTACTCCTGTTGGATTCTAACACTAATTCTTTACCAAACCCTCAAAAAACTCCAAAACTCACTACCATGGAACTTACTCGGGTTTGTTCTGCATAACCTTACAGGAAAGGGTAAAATTGTCCACTAGAGTTGCTTAGACTGTAATTATTTATGGGAGTTGAAAGCCCCATCTTCTTTCTCCTACAGAGTAACGGGTAGTTTCCAACTGTTGACCTTCCAAATGGCAGCTGAACATATATTTTCTACACAATGAGTGCTCCTCCATAACTCTTTATGGGAGTAGAAAATCTCTTTTTCCTACAAAACTCCCAGGTTAGAACTACTGACTTTTAGTTAGCAGCCTAACACATCAAACACTATCCACCAGGGCTAGCTTATATTATTTAGAACTTGGGGTGTGTAACTCTGAGTCCAAGTTAATTTAATTTTAAGAGAAGGAATGAGAATCAACACAAAGCTTAGTTTTAGGAGGTAAAGGTCAGCCATACCTTTGTTCTTCAACTTTTTTTTTAACCACTTCTGATATAAAATGTTCCCCACATATCACTCTAATGCTCTCTGGGGTCCTATGTTTAATTGTTATGGCCGCATGGATCTCATTGAACACTCTTATGATTATATGATTTATTGGAGAAGTAAATGATCATAACCTGAGGTCAGGATCAACTGGAAAGTCACTGCATACAAGTCATGCGACAGTTCACTAATGAAGACAGTCTTTCAGCTCCTTTCTGTTCTGCTAACAGAATGTCCTCTCCACTGTGCTCATCAGTTCTCTGCCTTCAGATGCTGTCAGGCTGTCCAAGGGTAGACACAGCTCCCGGGCTTCTGTGCTGTTATTGTGATTTTCTGAGCATCGAATTTGTGTTGCTGCCACTCATGTTGTTGTACCAATTTGGGCTGTCTCATGTTGCCTTCAATTTTACAACTCTTGACAGAAAGAAAGGTCTTCCAGGAGGTTCCTTTTCCCCTCTCTCTGATCCTCTCCAAACACTTCTGTTGACTCGGCATATTTCTTATCAATATTAAGTCAGACTGTGAAATGACCAATTATCTCAGATTCCAATAGCTCAATTTGCATAACACAACTAAATTGTGTCAGACCACTTAATCCTAGTGGGTGGTTTGGACTCCTTATTTGCATAACCATCCCCTTTTCAAAAGTGGGACCTTCTCAATTATTTTGGCAGAATTATAAACTCAATACAAGAAAGGTCACAGGTGAGCCAGGTATTCCTGCAATACAACAGGTCATTATCGCTCTGTAGCTATCATCTTTTAAAATGATTTGACTTTTACTTGAGAATTGTTTGGGTTCAGTTGGGTAATTCTTGTTCAGATGATTTAATCAAAGCAATTTATCAGACCCAGGGAAGATTTGCTTGACTGCTATGTAGACAAAAAACCTCTATAGAAGTGTTCTGGTTCTGGGACCTATGTTAAGCTGAATTTTCTAAAGAAACAAGACCAATGACATTTGTAAGAAGGGATGTTATGGTTTTTATAAGAGAGTAATCCATATCAGGAAAGTGGCCTAGTCCAATCCAAGTCAAAACCAGAGGATTGGGCTGAGCCCCTATGGCGTAAGTGATTGAGTGCGGGACTGCAGCCCGCGGGCTTGGCAGTTCAAATCCAGCGACTCTCAGGAGCAGCACTGGGTAGCGCCCACGACCACCAGAGGACAGTGATGCCAATCCCCCCCCCAAACAACAACAACAACAACAACAACAACAACAACAACAACAACAACAGAGGATCAGATGCTAGCTGGAGACCCCTGCAAGCTAAGGCAGTTTCTTGATAAGAAAGCAGGGAAATGAATCCGGAAGTTAATAGATCACAGGCTGGAAGGTTGGGAATGCATGGATCCAAGGTTCCCAGGAACATGGCATGACACCAATATTTCTCAGGATTCAATAGCCCACATAAGCTACTAGCACCAGAAGAAAGACACAAATGCAAGGAAACATGAAGGAAAAGAGGGGCGCGACAGAGCTCTCCTTATTGTCTCCTAAGGAGACATCATCAGACTGTGTCCTAATTGAGAAGTTGCACTCCACCCGTACTTTCCCATGGGTGTGGCCAAATTGACACAAAACTGAACTGTCACAAGGACCTGGGACTATCACTTCAATGATATGGTCTCTTGAGAAAGTAATATAACCCATCTGGGGAGGGGGGTCTCTGCTTCCTCATTAGAAAAATGAGAAACTAAAGAAGATGATATAAGACAAGTATTTAGAATAGTGCCCTTTATTACTATGGATTCAGAAACATTTGCTATGGCTTTTATTTACATTTTAATGGTGATTGTTACAGTAAGAAAACATACAGTTGAAAATGTTTGGAAAAGTTTTCATCTATTTTCAAAGCACCGCTGTAAAGGTATTTAAAAACAATTGAAAATGTGGAGCAAACATTAAGTTCAGTGCATTGTTTCATTTGAGGTGAATACATCTCATTGATATTTTGTACAAGCCATTGACACTTAGAAACTGTAAGTCTGTCCATTTTATTTCAATCATCCATTGAATTAGGGTGTACCATCTTACTACAATGTTAAACTAAATTGCTCTTTTGAGGAACAAAATTAAGCAAACTCATTGAACTCATCCTCTGACCTCCAGCCCTTATTCCTGACTCCTTTTTCTCAGTCTCACATACATTCTGTAGTACTTGTGATACCTTAAAGCACAGAACACTTAGAAAACATAGCGAGAAAAGAAGAGAGGAAGGGAGAGAGTAAAGGAGGAAAAGAAGACAAATAGGCAAAGGACAGTTGACTAGAGACTTATTTTAAAAGTCAGTTTCTGTTCTCATTACCGTCTAAGATACTTTGATTTGTGGTTTGACAGACTAGCTGTGTGAACTTGATCTTCACCAAAGGGAAAAGCCTGTTTGGATAAGCAAATGCATCACATTTCAGTTATACTCCCCTTGCAGACGCAAAGGTTCTCAAGTTCTGCCTCCTCAGAGTACAAACATAAGCACAGTCAGGTTTCTCACCGGTGCAGAGGAGATGTTCAAGAACACTTGACTCTGGTAGACAAAACAAGAAGACACACGGGCCCACTGGAAATGTCTGCATGTTGAAAATTACCTGATGTGGAAAAAAAATTAGAAGAGACATAGGAATGGAAAATTCCTACATGGGCTCTGTGCTCTCCTTCCTGCTGAGATGGGATTAGTTACCAGCTGTCAAAAGAAATTGCACTTTTGATTCTTATTTTTAACTGGGAGAGGAAAGCATGGGGGATGGGGGGAAGGAGGGAGGGAAGGGAGTGAGCCTACCAGGACCTTCTTCTCTTACAGTTCCTTTGGAGAGAGGCACAAGGGCGTAGGATAAGGGAAAGATTTGTTTTCCTTCATACAAACAGTGAAGAAGAACTTGCGGAAATTATGTGGGTAAATTCATCTCCCTTCAACGTTTCTAGTGCATCTGCTGATGTGTTAATGCAGTCAATAAGAGGCTTGAACAAACCAAACTCACCGCCCCCAAGTCTGTTCTGACCCATCAGGATCCTATAGGTCAGGGTTGAACTGCCCTGGGGGTTTTCCAGGCTGTGTACCTCTTCAATGGAGTAGAAAGTCTTGTCTTTCTCCTGAACAATGGAGGGTGGTGTTGAACTGCTAACTTTATGATTAGCAAGGCAACACATGACTATGCTACCACAGCTATCCCAAAACTTGCTTTTCTAAGTAGACAAAGACAATAGGCAGGTAAGTCTTATTCTCAGTGACGGCATCTTTTGAAATCAAATTGATGTAGTGGCCAAACCCACAGAAAGCACACATTTCCTTGAAGGGGATCGTGGCTTGAATTGTCAAGCACTTACTGACAAAGAATTGGGTTTACTTAATTTAGAGAGCATCCCTCAAAGGTGGAATTACATCTGTGGTATTCTTGTCAGTTTCCAAGGTACTCGCAGGGCATTTTTCCCCTCTTAATCCCCATAAATCATTGACACAAATATGGGTGTGGATTGTAAAGATCTAGGAAACCAGGCTATGACATTCACAATAGTAACTTGACTTGTCTGGGCATTGGGAATTCCATAGTTAGACATACACTCCTTTGCATTAAGGTAAGAACTTCTTGGAAAGAAGATAATTGAATCTCAATTTCATCTTAAAAATAAAATTATAGGATGCAGGGTGGAAGACTGGAAGTACATTTACAAATGGAAATTGAGACTCAGGATTCCTTTTAATCGTATCATGTGTGTCTTTATTCATACTAACATCCACATATATCATTTTTTGGGGGGGCATAACTGCTCTCCGGTGGTGGGAGTAGGAGGCCCAGCCCCACTGCTGGAATTGAACCTCCGACCCAGTGGGCCGCAGTCCCACGCACAACCACTACGCCACTGGGGCTCAGTCCCACATATATTATTTTGATATCTGGAAGAATTATTTTTCAAAGGTTTTACTGGGGATAACACTGTGGTAAATCCTAACTCCTATATTTGTGGTAGCATGTTATAAACTCTAATTTCTATATTTTTTAAAGAATATTAAAGTACCATGGATCCCTGTGGCAGTCATGTGCTTATGTTAATTTCATGACTGGGATGTAGGGGTGGAGTCTAGCCTGTTAATCTGGAGATAGTCATTGAGTAGCCAATGAGGCCTCCATGTGTGCATGGCTTTCTCCTAAGACTTCTGAGAAATCTTATGATATTTCCCTAATGGACATGAGAAGCTATCTGCCCAGTTGTTTGGAGTTAGTCTCAGAGACAATGAACTATGGAGAAGACAAGATGGAAGCATCTGAGGAGCTGGACAAGCTGGAGGAGAAGCCACATGGCCTTACCCTGATGAAATCAGACCTCTGAAGCTGGAGAAGCCACATGGAGCCCTGCCAGCACTGAGTTGCTTCTACCACCACTGGATGCTGTTGATGAACCCTGAACCCTGGAAGCAAGGAGCCCTGGGGAGACCCCTGCTGGCACAGGGACTCTGCACCCACTGGTCTGTGACTTCATGAGTCGGAAGGAGACTTTATAGACTGATATCAGGCATATGGGCTAATAACAGACTTAGGACTTTAAACTGGACTTTAATGGGATGCTTTCTCAATGTCGCATTCCTCTTGCATATAAACCTTTCCCTTATGTCCATATGCCTGTGTGTGAATTTGTTCCTCTAGTATAGCTGGATTAACACAATCCCTGAGGCCAAAGAAAACTCTCTTGGAAGAAGTAGGCAGATGCACCTTAAAAGCAAGGATGCTTAGCTACCTGATCGAGAGAGAAAAAACAAAGCAGCCCCAAATCACTGTCATCAAGTCGATGCACATTCCCAGCAATACTACGGGACAGAGCAGTAGTGTCCCTGTGAGTTTCCAAAATATCTCTTTTTAGCTGCCTTTCTACTTTAACCAGCTTGATGACTTTTTTTTTCAGGTACTGGATCAGTTCCTGAAAAAAAGACATCATGTTTGGTGAAGTACAAGGGCATATCCTCAACAAAATGGATGGACCCTATAACTGCAACAATGAGCTCAAAATGAATAGCTATTGCAAGGGGAAGGGGTGGTGTAAGATAGGGCAGTGCCTTGGTCAGCGGTACCTAGTTTCCCTGTCAATGCAACCAATTTGGTGTCACCACCAAAGACAACATTCTTGTGAATGGAAGCCCATTTGGAAATGGTGTTTGTTGTGTTAACAAAGCCATAGCCACACAAATTCTATTTTAAAATAAGCACTGAGGAGATTTGAAAGAGCAAATGAAGCCCAGAGCAAGAAAACCCCAAGGAGGAAAAGATCGATACTAGTAGAGATCTAGAAGGAAGTCTTACTGGCCTAGTGCTTATATGTGTCAGACTGCTAAGCCCCATGTGAAAAGCTCAAGCCCATCTGTCACTTCATGAGAGAAAGACTGGGTTTTCTACTCGCTTACAGGGGTATAATCTCAGTAGCTCACAGGTACAGTTCAAACCTGTCTTTTGGGTCAGTGGGGGTCAGAATCAACTCAGTGGCAGTGAGCTTAGTAGTGTGGTTTGGGGCACAAGGGTATGAAGATGGGTATCCTTCTTGACCTAGCCCTGCAGGAAAGATAATGCAGCTTTCAACCTGGTAGCATGATTGAATTTCAAGAGAATGATTCTCTTCTAGAAGATGAGCATCATTTTGACAATAACTTCAAGTGAAAAGGGGAAATTTAAAGAAAAGCTTTGAGAGATAGATGCAGGAAGAGAGAGGATATCTCAGTCACTATCTAGCATTTCCATATTCCGTGGTATGATAGTGAGGTTTATGGTGCCAACCCGGCCAATAGGAACATGTGGGATTGATAAGGTCACAACTTGATTGGAGGAAAAAATGATAAATGGCTGGAGAAGACCGGCCCATCTCTCTCTTGCTCTCTGATGATCAAACCAAAACTTTAGGTAGTTCTTTACCTCCACTTAGAAGGTACACTACCTGTGGGACCACCAACCTGTGGATCCTATTGCTAGAGCTTGAAGTTCCTTTGAGACACACTTCTCCAGACTGCTCTTGTGTGCATTGCTTGAGTTTGAGGCTGGTAGTCCCTGTAATCTTGCATTGCTTGATTTGAATATTCCGTCTGGGCCAGCTTCACTAAGGTCCTGAGCTGCAGACTGTTGGTGACTTTCCCTGCTGTTTGCTGCTCTAGGCAGACTGCCTGCATTGCTGAGGGAAGACACAGCTGTCTGCTTCCTTGCATTTGGATCCAGCAGCCCATGTGAGTTAAAAGGTTTCCAGTATATTAAATGTTCCACCAAAGTGAGTTGAACTGAGCTCTTTGTACTGCTGTATGGACCAATGAGCTGTTTATTCCTTTGTGCTCTATCTATCTTTCTATATCTAAACACATATGTGTGGATATATATATGTGTATATGTATATATACATATATATGTATTCAAAAGTAACCTGTGTTTCTCTAGAGAACCCTGTCTAACACAGATGGGTGCTTGAATGGCTAGAGGGCTATGGACCTCAGGAGAGGTAGGAATTGACAGAAAATTTTAGTGAAGCACAGTAAGGCAGGGCACTGATGAAGAGAGTCAAAGTCAGTATAGCAATGCTGTAGCCCCCAAATGGGGTATGCTTGTTTAATGAAGATATGCGTTCATTTCTTAGATTTGCTCTGTTTCCTTATTTTTCTACCCAAACAGAGACAAATACAACATCATTGCCATAGAGTTAATATTAAATCCATAGGACTGGTGATGGAGGGGGGTGAGAATCTCAAGCAAGTTGCCATCTGGGTCTACTGATAGCCCCACATTTGCTAAGGATCAAGTACTGTGTTACACAGTTGAAACTTACTATCTTGATAAATCTCCATAGCCAGGCAAGTGAACACAACATTATCACTTCTGTTTTATAGATACCCATATGTGTCAAGTTTTCTTTTAGACACTTTCTTGGATTCAAAGATCTTCAAGACTCATGCAGTCCCTATCCATGAGTGGGGATATGTGGGAAATAAAATAGTACATACAACACAGAGCTGCAATATATTTTTGGAACAATCAAAACCAAAACCATTGCCATTCAGTTAATAGCTCCTCACAGCTACCCTATAGGGCAGAGTTGAATTGCCCACTGTGAGTTTCTGCAACTCGAACTGTGTTTACAGGACCAGAAAGCCCCAGCTTGCTCTAGTGGAGTGGATGGTTCTTGGGAACTGCTGACCTTGTAGTTAACTGTCAAACTTATAATCACTGGGCTACCAGGACTCCTTATAGATCGAAAGGGCCAGTGTTTTCAGAAAGTTTTGCTCTATTTATATCACCATGAAGTGTTAAATAAACAATGAATTAATGTTTATGCTAGGTAAAAAAGGAGCTCATGAAAGAAATTTGGAAAGGAAGATAAATTTACAAGACAGAAATGCAATCCACTTAGTGTGACCCATGAGAGGAGTCATTAATCATCAAAGGGAACAAGGCTCTGGAGGATAGTGAATTGTATGGTTTCACAGCACAGCACTGTTTATTTTGGGAGGACTAATTAGTGAAGGGACTTAAGAGCTAGTAGTGGGGAATAAATATTCAAGGAGCTCTGGTGATGTAGTGGTTACATGTTGAACTGCTAACAACAAGTTAACAGTTCAAAACTACCAGCTGCTCTGAGAGAAAGACAAGATTTTCTATTCCGGTAAAGAATCAATTCTATGACAGTGAGTTGGAGTTTTGTTTTGTTGCTACTTTGAGGGTGTGATTTGATCCTTGAGCAGCAGTAAAAGTATAGATTATTATTCGTTGAATAATATTTGTGTGTAACTCAAGGTTATTACAGACAATACATCAACCTTTCATCTTTCTGTAACTTGACAACTCTTCCTTAGTACACTGTGACCCTTCAATTAGCCTGCATTTTGATTGGTTTCGGGGAGGATAGCAGTCACTAAAATGGAACATTCGTGAGGTTAATTTTCAGCAATGGTAGATTTAGGAGTCACGCACCGGCAACAGACAAGCTGATTTCTGATATCATTTTGATTTGGCTTTACAAAGTGTTTTTCCACGTACATGTGAGCTTGGGTGTGTCTGTTCTGGGAATTTAGTTCAAACAAAGGAGTGAAGGCACACACGCTATGATCCTCTGAGTCAGTTTTGGAGTTGGGAGGCCATCCAAGGTTCCCATCTCGCCTCCCATGCTACTCGCCCCCATAGTCTTTTTATCCTGCATTTTGATGCTTCATCTTCTCAAGACAATCCAAGGCGCACACACCCCAACAATGCCACCTTTCTTGAAATGGTCCCTGGAGAGCGGAGGGAGTCTGTGTCCCCTGTGAGTACTTTGAGACCCAGCTTTAACAGAAGGAATTCAATTTTCAGTCAAACCAGCAAGTAATTAAGAGGAGTCCATAAAAACAATTACAAGACAACCAAGACAAATGAATAGATAGACCACAGTGAAAACTCACATTGAGTTGCAAAGATGGAATAGCAATGTAAGTGTTACTGGAGTCTTCAAATAGCATCAGTATCACTATGTGGCCTAGCGGGTTGTACAATGGCCTGCTAACCACATGGTCAGCAGTTCAAACCTACCATTGGAGAAAGATGACACTTCCTGCTCCTATGAAAACATGCAATGTCAGGAACCTACAAACACAGTTCTGCTCTGTCCTATCAGGTGGGTAGGAGCCAGAAGTGCCTCAATGGCAATGAGTTTGGTGTTTTGACATCAAATTTGCAGGAAAGTCATCCACAAAATTCATTGCTTCCTGACATACAGGGTGACTGAAAAGATAGGAAGGGACTCTGATAGTGCAGTGATCAAAGACTATGCTGCTAATCCAAAGTTCAGTGGTTTGAACCCAGCAGCCACTCTGAGCAGATCAAATGTGGGAATCTGCTTCCATAAAGATGCTTTATAGCCTTGGATACCCTGTAGGGGAGTTCTATATTGTTCTATGAATGAGAATCTACTTGACAACAGTAGGTTGTTCTGTCTTAGATGGGTTTGGTAAGATAAGTCTTTGAATAGTTTGAGACTCTGCTCCAGGCACCCTGTAGCAGGTTAACATGATGCAAATCATGTGTTACCATCAGAATCTTAAAACTTGAATTACCGATAACAGAGTTTGAGCACTATTTACCTATACCAGGCACATCGTTCTGAGATAATGTTATTATTCTTATTATATACTACTATTATTTTTTATCTTTATTATTGCTCTTCTACAGATGGTGGATCTGGGATGCAGAGGTTAAATGGTTTCCAAACACACACACATCTGGCAAGTAGTCTTTTTTTGTGTGTGGCGTCAATGCCCTGGTGAGAGTAGGAGGGCCAGTCTTGCTCCTGGAGAGCTGCTGCTGGATTTGAACCAACAACTCTGTGGGCCACAGTCCCGCACACAACCACTATGCCACCAGGGCTCAGCCCTAGCAAGTGGTCTTAAAATCCAACCTAGCTTTCTCAAACTTTTATGTCTTCAAAAAGTGGAAGCCAAACCAAACAGCAATTATGCTAAGAACCTTGAGATGGATCCTAAAATTTGAGGGGTTAACCAGGATGAATGCATAATCATAGACCCTCTGCCATTCCTGTTCAGAGTTAAACTCTATACCCTTGTTCATTCCAGTGGTGATACTAGGGTTGATGTGACCCAGCGTGATAACTTAAAGAGTCAACCTCTTCCCCTGTGCACCTCCTCCTGAATGAGACTATATGGAATCCTTAGTAAGACTTGAATCCATTTTAATCCTCTAATAAGGTGTGATCTGTATAGTTGTATAGTGTGTAACTGTAATATAGCTTAGATAATTGGAATACTAATAACACTGTTTTGTAAAGCTGTTCCATATTGAATTACAACATTGTTATTTACAGCTGAGGGGTTTTTTCTACTTCATTTCCTTTAATTACTGCCTCATTCTCTAGAAAGTCATTAATCTTGGCCCATGAGTGCTAATTACCAAAGCATTAGAGTTAAGACTCTAGACAGTGTGATGTACTCAGTGACAATGAACTCACCATGAGTGTGCCAGCAGAGGAAACCACAGGATTCCAGCATCCATGGTATCTGAATTAGTATCACAGCTCTGAAAGGCGGGAATTCAAAGAGAGGCAGAAAGTAAATGAACAAATTTTCAAACTTGTAGGTTAATTAAACCCAGTTCAGAATCTTAAAATGCAAAAGATCACTTTTTGGACTAGGGTGTGTCTGCTCAAAGTTAATGTCTTTTCAAATGCCTCTTATGTATGAAGAGCAAGACAATAAAAATAAGAAAGCCATAGAAGAATTGATGCTTTTGACTTGATCCATTTGAATATGATGTAGATGAAGATGAGCATTTCCACTCCTATAAAGACTGAATTTCAGAAACCCAAAGAAAAGGTTTAATCTGTCCTATCAGGTCATGATAACTCAGAATCAACTCAGTGGCACTGAATTTTAATTCCTCATTCCAAGTTATATATTGAGTTTCTGGAAGTTTCTTATTCACTTACTGCTGCAACCAATTTTAAAAATATCTTTAATGAAATCTTTCTTGAATATGTTATTGATTATATTGTTTGATCATTTCTAAATTCTACTGGGTCACCTTTCTTTCAAATGGGCAACTATATGAATCTCTTCCAGTGTGTTGATCACATATCTGTCTTCCAAAT
Source organism: Nesogale talazaci (assembly GCA_004026705.1). Taxonomy (NCBI): domain Eukaryota; kingdom Metazoa; phylum Chordata; class Mammalia; order Afrosoricida; family Tenrecidae; genus Nesogale; species Nesogale talazaci. Next base: position 137,444 of record PVJH01000754.1, read on the forward strand.
TTCTTAGCATAAGTGAATGAGACTTTCCAATATTCTATTTATTTGGGCATTTGGTTAAAATTTAAAGCTTCATTTTTCACCAATACCTTCATCACAGCTTGGATTTTTTCTTTCAATAACACCAGTTCTTGATCATATGCTAACTTGTGAAGTAGTTCCATGTGAGCCAATTACTTGGGTAAGCAGCAACCAAGAAATCAACCACATATTACTTCAGGAAAATCTGTTGCAAACAACCTCTCCAAAGCGGTCAAGAGCAAAGCTGTCACTTTGAGGACTAAGGTAGACCTGACCCAAGCCATGGTATCTTCAATTGCTTCACATGCATGCCAAAGCTGGACAAAGACTAAGGAGGACCCAAGGGCGGAAAAAATGAAGTTTTTGATTTATGCTATTGGTGAAGAATATTGAATATACAGTGGACTGCCAGAAAAAAAAATCTGTCCAGAAAGCAGTCAGCTGGAATGCCCGTAAGAAGAAAGGGTTACAGACTTCATCTCATTGACTTGGAAGGTTTATCAGAAGGCACCTGTCCTTGGAGAATGATGTGTTTGGTATGGGAGAGGGTCAAAAAGAAAGAGAGTGGGAAAAAAAAGGAAAAAGCTAAAGAAGAGAGTGTAACAGTGGCTCAAACAATGGAGTCTTGACTCACAATGGTTGTGAGAATGGCGAGGACCTGGAAGAGCTTTGTTTTGTTATCCACCAGGTTTCTATTGACTGGAACCTAATCAAGAGCAAAGAAGTAACAATTAAAAAAAAATCTGAGGTTACAATCCCATTTTGGAATGCATTTTCTTTGTTATGTTAATGAAAGAGCATTAGTGGCTGGTGTGTCTTAAGTCAACCTCTTTTGCAATATGAAGAGGATTAAATAAGCAAGTGAGCAAGCAGAGATGGGGGAAGAGAGGTGCCAAGCTACGGGAAGGTTGCCCAGAAGTAGAAGCTCAAAAGAGACAAGGACCTACTACCAAACCCAACAGAGAGAGGCAGCTGCTCCTTGGATTCGGCACCCTGAAACTTGACTTCTTGGCTCTTCATTTCAAACATAAATTTTTATTTGTAAAAGCCACCCCTTTGTGGTACTCGATTACCGCAGCACTAGAAGGCTAAGACACATAGATTCTGCCATCCCAGTTCTGAAGCGCTCAAGATTGTTATTTCTCCAGAGCTTTGTGGCTGCCTCCCACCTCCCTGGGTTTTTTATCTTGACTCCCATTTTAAAGCCAACTCCCGTAGTTCACACATGAGTTTCTGATATGAGGTGGTCAGTGCAGGCACCTGAGCAGATTTGATTCAATCCCTTAGGACTTATTACTTGGACCATGTATGCATCATATGATGCATTGGAGAACTGACCCAATATCTATATTTCATTTCCCAGGGAAGTGGCAAGCCCAGAATCCACATGAGTGTCCCCAGCCTTTGTCTCAGTCTTACATGCACCTGGACATTTCCGCTGTGAAGGTCAGTTCTCTGGTGCTGCCCTGAGCCAGGTAAGTCATCGTCGAAGGTGTGTTGATTCAAGGAGTGAATAAACGCTTGGCTGTTGAAAGTCGTCTCAGTTTTCCTTGGCATGCCATTCCCAGGCTCACCTTTTAAGGTGCAGACAAAAACCTCTGGTGCCCTAGGATTCTTTGTACTGCTCAGACAAAGTCTGAGACGTGCCTCAGGTTTGCTCTCAACAACCCTGTCTATAAATATTTGCGTCACTTACTGGCATTGGCGAGCATATTTCTGGCCCAGAAAATATCTTCCTCCTTCGTAACACTGACTGCGTGAAAGTTTAGTCAAAGCATGCCTGAATGACCTTCACATTGAACCTCCTCTGGGGTGGCAAGGCAACCTCGGTCTCAGCTGACCGGCTGTCACCTGCTTTATAAGATGCCAGGGGCTGCCTGTGTACATTCCCAGGGTGGAACTTGAGGGACAAACCATTGTCAATGGTTAACCCTGGTTCTTGATGGCTGGGGTTTTTCTTTCCTTTATTATTAACTAAGAGACATTCTTACAGTTGCCCAAATGTGAGGACCCAGCTTATAGAGGCTCTAAGGGAAGAGTGAATACAGGTAAGTATTACTCTATTTTTGTTATTATATAGACTCATTTTGCCTGTGTTTTGCTTTTAGTGACTGTTTGCTTAGCAATGTGCTGTGTTCAGCAAAACAAATCTCTACGATGAACTAAATATTGTTGACATGATTTCCATCTAAAGTGCTTTAAATCAGAAGCAAAGAGAGTGTCATCTTTTCTGAGATCTTTTGTCACCCTTATCTAAAGAAGTCTCAAATAGATGTTAATCATCTGCAAATCTGCCCTGTTATATCTTTATTTAAGTATTTAGAAGATGTATAAAATGCATACCTGGTGGAGAGTCTATAAAAAGTCCATCATTGTATCTTGTATACATATGTGTATGTGTGTGTGGCTATATATGTATATAAGTATCTCACTTCAAATTTAAAAGTTTCTCACTTGAAATTTTCAGAAAATGAATCATCTTTTTCTGAGACTGTCTTGTAGTGATATGAGAAGAAAGATAACCCACCCATTCTGTCTGGAGTTATTTTCATTGGGACAAAAACCTTTTTCTCCTGCTGTGTTAGGCAAAATCCTTCTACAAGTTTATTTCTCCTCCTTAAAATCATTGAACATTTTGTACTTGAGTATTTTTTCAGCAAAATGTAAACTTGCCAATCTCAGCTCTTTAGATCCCAAGAATTCGCTACCAAACACAATGAAAGTACTTACCATTAGGGAAAATGGAGGTGGCGGTCAGTGTTTCTATAAGCCTGTTGAATTTGGAACGTGTGAATTATGATCTTACAAACTGAAGGGTCTTTAAGCAAGGAGATCTGGATGCTTTCTGTTGAATATGACCCTTATAGCTATCTAAGAGCCAAGACTTGAAGAAGAACTTAATCCATCAATGTTTTCTTTTTTTTCAACCCCATTTACTATGAGGAAAAGTGGACTAGTCACTCTCTCTGTCAAATTTGAGCCAATAAAAAAGTGACACAGAATGTCAAAACCACAGCTATTTTGGAGAAAACCATTTACAGAATTTCTGAAATTAAGTCAAAAAAGAATTTAAAAGTGAGAAAGTGCTGGATTTCCATTCAACTCTCAGACCTCGAGTTTATTTTTCATATGTGGGAATTTTGGCAATTGTAAGATATTAGTCTCCTATCAACAGAATCATGGCAGTACTCAAGGCTGGAAGCAAAGATTGGAGCGGGTGGGGTGGGATTTGATATGCTATTTCCTAAATAAGTCTGTTTTGTTTTGGGAAAGAATGCACATTTTCAAGGACACTGTGGGGGAAAAAACTTGTCTCGTTCATTGTATATGTTAATGAGTGAAAGTTACAACGCAGATACAAATTTGGGTACTTGAAAACTAAAGATTGGCAACAGACATCCCTTTCAAGAGGAAGCAATAGATATATAATGGGGCTTTGAAAAGTTCATGAAAGAATTCCACCATCTTTTTATTCCATTGTCCTATTTTTCACTAATTTCTCCATCAGTTCATACCCTCAGTAAATAGTTATTGAACAGCAAAAGTGCACTAAAGCCTGCAGTTGGGTGGGAGACTTTTTATTAGGGTGAAACTGTTGAAAACCTTTGGAGCTAGTCAGGGAGGACATACAGTTAATTGGTGCAAAGCAATGTGCTATTTTATGCAGCCAACAAATCCTATGAACTGACTTCTTGGTGCCAGATATAGATTAAATATTAAGAACATATCAGTAAAGAAATAAAAGACAAAAACATCAAATTTTACCACCCCTAGTGAGATCAGGGGAGAACATTTCTAACTGATTGTTGACAGGATTGCCTGCCCTACTTTCTCTGTCAATTGGGCAGGTGCCCTTGTTGTGCAGTGGTTACACACTGAGCTGTCATCCACATGGACATCAGTTTGAAACCACCAGAAACTCCGAGGGAGAAAGACTGGGTTTTCTATTCCTGTAAACAGTGATCGCCTTGGAAACTCATGGACAGTCAATCTAAGTCACCATTGACTCTGTAGCCATGATGGCAGTGATTGGAAAACTCACAATATGATAGCCGACTTTCATCACAGCGAGAAAACAAGACAGAATCCAAAATCCTTTTCTCATGCAATCTCGAGGGTGAGTTCCTCTGAATTCTACCATAGTATCTTCACACAACACGAGCTCTAGGGTCCAGCTCACACTCAAGTCGAACACATTATATACACCAAGATGTAAATTCCAGAAAATAGTCATTGGCAACCAACCACAATGCTGCCTACCAGAGGTTTCTATTTTTCAGTAGTACTGTCAAAGAAGCCTTGGCAAGTCGGTGATACTTGATCAAAGATTCGGTCATGAGACAGGAGGGAGAAATGTGCATTCCTTTGGAGCCAAACAGTTCAGATAGAGAGACCAGGCATTCCAACATTTTAAGTCAGGAATGGGCCATGCAGAAATGAGAAACAGCAAGGAAGCTCATGCAGATGAAGTAAAACCGTGAAGAGAGCAGTGGTAGCTTCAATCATGAGAGTGCAACATATTCGTCCTGAGAGAAAGAGGAATTTACAATTAGAGGTGAATTGACACAGTAGAAATGGCTAGAGGAAGGGGTAGATTTGCATAGTTAGACAATAAGAAAGAATATTGTGGTGTCGGGTAGGAGATATGAGTAAACAAGATACCGAAGTAAGGATGCCCCAAATGCATACAGGTGAGGAGAATCAAAACATCTCCCATCTAGCATCATTCTGCCAGTTTGTTGTACTGTTGTGGTTTGTGGGTTGCTGTAATGTTGGAAGGTGTACCACTAGTTCTCTAAAAAGTAGCAGGGTTACCCATCGTGCAGTTTTGAGCAGAACTTCCTAAGACTAGGAAGAAAAACCAAGTGATCTACTTCTTAAAAGTAGCCCTTGAAAATATTATGGATAATCTTTAAATAGTGTTTGATATCGTGCTAGATGATAAGGTTGGAAACACTCAGAATATCAATGGCTGCAATGAGTTTTGGCATGTCGTCGCTTGGGAAGACGGTGCAGGCGGGACAATATTTTGTACTTGTGTGTGTGAGATGACCATGAGAAAGAGCACAATAGACAGCTGTGGAGTTCAACAGCAAAATGAAGACCTATCACAGCCCTCGAAATTGACCAACAAAGGAAATCAAAAGACAGCTCACCTCCAAGATCAGGCCATGCCTACTGATCTTCTCGCTGACACGGGACTTGTAAGAGACAGACATGTCTCACCATAATCACAGAAAACAGGCTGTCTCTGGGTTAGCCCAGATGTTACTAGCAAACAGACAGGTTGAGAGCAAACTCCAATTATTGGGCAGCAGACCCAATGTGGAGGTTTTCGCTCAGCGCCTCTCTCGTGAGTAGCATGTGTGCATTTCTCACATTGTGACCATTCGTGAACTGCAAGTCTGTCCATCCATCTTTGCATCTGCAAACAGTCTCTTTGTTGGAAACCACGGTACTAAGAGCCCAAAACAAACAGTCTTCCTGAGGTGCACAATAAACTCAACTCTGTTGTTTTCATTCCAATATCCAGGCTTGAGGGCCCAGATGCAGGATGACCTTGCTTGGCGACTCTGTGACATGTAGAGTGATGAGGGATTCTTTAGAGCCGTGGATCTCCATCTTCCGAATGCCACAACCTTTTAATACAGTTCCTCAGGTGGTAGTGACCCGCCCCCCCCACCATAAAACCATTTTCATTGCTACTTTTTCACTGTAATTTTGCTACTACTATGAATCAGGCAACCCCTGGGAAAGAGTCATTCAACCACCAAAGGGGTTGTGAACCTCAGATTGAGAAGCGCTGCTCTAGAGGGATTACTTCCTTCTGGTTCATAAGCTGGCCTGACTTACGAAGTCTGGAGCAAAATTCATTTTATGAGTATTCCTGAGGGCTTATGCATCCCGGGTCTTGCGGTTATTTCACTCTGTTAACATAAGGATGCATGATTATATTTTGTGATCTGCTTTTAAATGAAGAAGGTGAAGTAGAAAGGTTTTCTCTTTCCACCCTAGGGCTTTCTATCTTAAAATGGATTATCAGAGGCAAGCGTTAAGCAGAATTCTTATAGAGGTTCTTCACGGTGATTTCTTTCCATCAATTGGCCTGAAATTTTCTACAGGTGCCAAAGAGCACTGGAAATCATGTCGAGCACCTAAGTAAGAAACAACCCCAAATGAGATTCACCCAGCCAACCTAAGTAAAGGTTTGTTTGCCTTTAGAATATTTTACATGACAACCTTGATTCCCAATTTTCTTTTTCTTACCTTAAGTGTTGTTTGGAAAGCTCCAAATGGTTTCCCAATTTGCCGTGACTTTTCCCAATTGGTAGTCTGTTAACTGAAATATAAGCATTCTCTGTTTCTTTTTGCAGCGACTGTTTTTGAAAGAAAAATTAAAAGTTCATTCTAGAAAATTTAAAAACTTATTCTAGTAAGATCAATTAAGGTCCTCATGACACTGTTCTTCAATCGGAGCTGTGACCCCAGGCAATCAATAATCGCTGAATACCATGACGTTAAGTCTTCTGGGATACAAAGATGACTGCCATATAGTCCCTGTCCTTAGTCTTGTGAACAAAGCTGGTTTTTAAATAATTTAATAGCAATGATATGGTCCAGTGTTCTGATAACATAAACTGTAAATAGCATTCCATCCTCCTGAACTTCTTTCCCACCCCCACCCCCCAATGGGCACTAAGGTGGTAACCAAGTTCACAGCCTGTTGTTTTTGTCTGGGTGCGCTCTTGGAATTCATCTTCTTTCAACCATGACTTCTTGTTTTCCCTCTGAATTCCTCTTTCACACAATTTATCTATTATTTTCTTAAATTACAGGATCATTCTGTTGCCAGTGCCCCACCCTCATGGTTCAGTTATAAATGCTCTCTTCTTTCTCCTATGATTTGAAAATGCAGGGCCTTATTCTCCTGGTTTATATTTTGCCACGCAGTTATTAAACATTTGCTTGCAGCTTCAGATTCAGAGTAATTGTGAATCATCCCTCACTGCTTTTGCAGAGTTATTACAATCTCTTTGGTCAATGCACCTAAAATGTCATCCTTCACCCATAGAGACATACAGGAATATAACATTTTCAATGCCATCAGATTTTCATTAATGCCATATGGTCAAAGAGGACATGTTTTTTTTTCCTTTCCTTGAAGGGCAAACACACTATTTTAAAAGATACCTATGCCCCAGGCTTCCTTGCAGCATCAAGCTCACTCTGTATAACACATGGTTAATGTATCCTCTATGCTGTTTTCAGTGGTCATGTAGTTTCGTGTTTACAGGTACCAGTTCTGTCTCCATATAATGACATCATAGGAAAGCACCTTGGGCTCTCAGAGGATAGACATGGGGCATCATATGGAAGCATTGATGTTATAAAAAGTGTCCCTGGTGGGTCAAGTTGTGAGACACTGGACCACTTACTGAAAGATGGGGGCTTTAAATCGCCTCCCACCCTTGGTGCCATGCAAGTACCACCTATCAGTTTGCTTTCAAAATCTTGAAATCTTTATACCAAGAGAACAGCACAAACAAAGGGACTTCTACTAAGTTGATCGCTACTCATGGTGACCTTACAGGACGGAGATGAACTGTCCCTTTTGGTTTTGAGACATTGGATTTTTCCAGTAGACAGCCTCTTCTTTCTCTCCTGGAACAGCTAGTGGGCTCAAATTGATTAGCAATTCACTGTAACCCACTTCCCCATCAGAGCTCTCCAAGACCCTGTAGAATTCTTTTTTATTCTGTACATATCACCTTGAATATTCAGTGACTCAGTGGCAATTTACAACCCCTTTTCCCTCAGCGATGTGAATTGGGGGCAGAGAAAATTACATGTCATTTACCATATATACTCAAGTCTAAGCCGACCCTGATATCAGTCGAGTCACCTAATTTTACCACAAAAAAAAAAGCTGCATTAAAAATGTGCTGAAAAACTTGACTTATACACAAGTATATACGGTAGTTGCTGAGCAATTTATATAATTTTGACAGAGATATAAGTAGGACTACATGGAACAGAATTCAGAGCTAGCATATATGTCCAAGGAAAACCATAAAACTCTGGGATATTTTGAGTGTAGGGCCCAACCCATTAGATTATATTTTCAGAACCCCAGCATTTGGGCCCATGACAAGGGTGACGTACTAACCTTTCCTGCTTTTTGGATTTTTTCATGGAAAATTCTGAGAAACACCATTAAAGAATGATTCTTCTGGGACCAAATTCTTGAGTTTGGTTACTATCTGATTAGTTAGTTGGCTCTGTCCCAGAAAATTATCCATTCACCCACAAACTTGGCCAGTCTTCTCACAAATATGTGCTTTTCTCTTTTTATGTGAGACTTACCCAAACAATGGATAATTCAGGACATTCTGTCTCCTTAGGAAAATAGTTCTAAGCAACCTCGCAAAGCACCACACCTGGCAGAATGGCTGGAACACACAAATTGTTCAATAGGTCTCTGATCCAAGGGTTGCCTATATTGGGTCTAGCTAGGCAAAGGCATAACAAACTCCAAGGCTTGGCACTTACCTGAAAGACAGATTTAGCACACCCTGATGGATAATTAGGTTATTAGCTCATCTTTTCCTGTCATTATAATGTACTGTTGCATTCTATCCGTAGATGGCCCACTGAAATCCTTCCAAGTTTGTAGAATTTCAAAGACTAAGAGCTGTATTCACCTAGACTGTTATATCAAGAAACTTGCTTCTTTTGTGTGTCTGGTTTTCTTTTTATTTGGGTCAGAATTGCATCAACTCATGGGTATACCAAATCGCACCCAAGTAGAAAGCAGCATGGCTAATTTGAACAAACTACTTTGGACAAGTGCACACATCTAAAATTCAGACTTTATGGGAACAGAAGGTGGTGTCATTTGCCTGCCACTAAAAGTTTCTTTGAATGTATTAGATAACAATACTGGGCTGCAGATAAGATTATACCATTTGCACAAGGAGTTTAAAACTAACGAAACATTCATAGAAACAAGAGCAAACCAAACAGAATCACAAACAAGAAAAGCAAAACCAAACCAAACAGAAGCTAACTATTTTATGCTCTATACTCTGAAGAATGAATTTCAGATCAAGTCGTGTTTGATGTATCCATGCTTTATTGAGCCAAAGGGAAAACCTTGTCTTGTGTGCTTTTGCTGCCAGAGTGTGTGTGTCAAGACATCCTTGTTCTTTGCTGCTGCAAACAATGGTCAGGTGTGCAAGGGATTTGGCTGGGGTCTGTTGGGGAAGCTTGATAGACGAAAATGCAGAAGAACAGAACGAGCATAAAAGAAGTCTAAATTTATAGCCTGGTGACATTATCTGTTAGGAGTCTTCCTGCTGCTGTAGCTGCTGCTGCTGCTCCATCATTTTCTTCTTTGGTGGAAAATTGTTTACTGGGTTAATTATATGCAAATTATCGATAAAATTGGCTAAATAGAGGGTTCAGGGAAAATGAGAAAGACATTCAATGAGAAGGGTTGACACAGTAGCTGTGTCATAGCAAAGCACCTATTGTAAGGATGGCACAGACATTTTCTTGTATTATACATGGGGTCACTGGGGGTCAGAGCCCTAATGACTATGGATGTCCCCTGACTACAACAATAGTTGATAAACTAAAATTGGGGATGTGTTGTACCAGTGTCATGGACCTTGTTATTTTAGCATCCAAATAGCAGCATGCAGTAGCCATATTGCTATAGGAGACAGAAAAATTGCACATGGAGTTTAAAAGCTTTTTGTGTGGCTTTTACATCTTTGTTTTATAAATTGAACAAAATGACTTTCCTTTATTTTAAAGGAGTCCCTAAATGACACAAAGGCTTAGCACCTGTGGCTATAAAAATGAACTGGTCTACATGGATCAAGAACTCACACTATTGAAGAAAGAAATCCAAATTGTACTGAACATATTAGCCAAAAAGAAAGCTTCAGGACTTGATGGAATATCAGTTGAAATCATTTAATTAGAAATTTGGAAGAAAGCTATTTGGCTAACCACCTGGAAGAGATCCATAGTTGTGCCCATTCCAAAGAAAAGTGACGTAACAGAATGTGAAAATTTTTGAAATTATGCTGAAGATAATTCAGAAAGGACTGTAGCATTACCTACATAGGGAACAGGCAGAAACTCAAGTTTCATTCAGCTGGAGACATGCAGAGCAAAAGGGATAGCACTACAGATGTCAGATGGATAATGCAGAGAATGCAAGAAGTGTGTTCACTTCGGTCTTATGGAATATACAGAGACTGAAGGAGGGAAAAGGATGACTGTGGAAGAAGTGACACATTTTGAATTATGGTGTTGATGAAGACTATCAAGAATACTGTAGATTGCCAGAAAAACAAGGAAATCTATCTTGGAGGAAGTACAACCAGAATGCTCCTTAGAAGAGAGGATGGAGAGACTTCTTCTCACATGCTGTCCAGAGAAAAGCCGTCCAATCCCTAGAAAAGTGCAGCATGCGTGGTAAAGCAGTGGTGGGGAGGAGGGTGTCAGGGTAGAAGAAGGAGACCATAAGAGAGATGCCTTGAACATTGTAGTAGGTGCAACACTGGCCTCAAGTTTAACATTGATTGTGAGGATGACTCAGGACTGGGCAATGTATCAATCTTTTGTGCATGCTATCCTATGAGTTGGAAACAATCCGGGGAGGTGCAGGGTGGCAGTGTCACCTAGCAAACACATCGGGAATTTCTCTATGTACCAGGAAAAGAGTCCTTGTAATGCAATAGAAAGCCTGGGATCTGAGCCAGAAGCCGTCTATCTTACTGTTTGATGGAAAGGAATGTTCCAGCCTTGGTGTCTTCATGAATAAAATAAAGACATTCGTCTGTACATTCCCTCAATATACAGCTCCTTGAATCAACTCCTTAGAGTTTGATTAGAAAAGGAGAAACAGTAGCATATTTATATAGTTTCATGTGTGTGTATATATTCAAGGGGAGTTCATAAAAAAGGGAAATTTTCATGATCTTTTAATTCTAGTTTTTCATGAGTTTCTAAAATGCCCCTCCTCCCATGTGTGTGTATATGTGTATTGACATATATATTGACACATATATATATGAAACTCTGATGGTGAAATGATCAAGTACTCACCTATTCATAGAACAGTTGTCAATTCAAATGCACTTAGCACTTTTAAAAGAGGAATGCCTAGTGATCTTCCCTCAAAAAGACCACATCCTAGAACATCCTTTGGGACAGGTCCATTCTGTTACAAGAGCACTCAACAACATCTAAAATATACAATACCCTATGGATTTGTGAGATATTGCTCTCAGACAACAGGTTGCATCATTTGAAATGAATCTGTTGATTCTGTGTCAAGGGCTGGAGCCTAAAGTTGGTAGGGAAGGCATTTGGAAGAATGCAGGATATGGAAGGACCTAACAAGCACCTGAGCCCAGTAGCCTTAGCTGAGGCCAGATGGATGCAGAGGAACCCATGCCTAAGAGGATAGCCATCAGAGAAGCACAGGCCACCCCTCACACAACCCAGGAGTCAGAGAAATCATTGGGAAGGTAAGAGAGGCTGGAGAGGAGGCTGAAGGGCACTTCAGGGACCCTGGACTCTATTGCTCTTCCATGCCAGCAAGGCATACCTGCACACCAGTACCATATGAATGTGGGGTTTGGGGTCACAGTGCTCCTTCCCTACACCAACCTTATGATGGAACAAGAACATGATTATTGGTTCCCTTCTAGCTCATAAAATGTCTCTTATGGCACTGGAACACTTGGAACTGTGGGAGGAAGGAGATTTGGGAAATTCTAGTAAGTCAACTGGACATACTCCAAATCTATGCCATTGGGCACCATAAATCACTGGTTGAGATGCACTTCTTGTCTTCACTGGGCACACTTTATGATGGCACATTATCTTATGTGCTGTGATGGGTGTTCTTCCCTTTTTAAGCATCGAATGAGATTAAAGCGCATCAGCAATTTGGAACGCATTCAAATAGTAATATATATTTAAGCTTCTCACTAAGTGAGTTGGCATTGTATTATCTCTACGATGAAGAGAAAAACGTTAGAAAATTCACTCTTTCTTGGTATTTTAACAAATTTCAATTCTTTTAAATCCCCTCATCTTGGTCAGTAGCCCTGTGGTGCTGAATGGATAGCAACCAAGCCCCAGCAGTAACTCAGAACCTGCTCCTGCAGTTATACTAGGGTCTCTCTGAGTCACAACTGACTTGGTGACAGAGGGTGGGTAGCACAGTGGTTCAGAGGTCAGTTGTAAACAACAAGTCTGTTACTTCTAAGCGCGCAGCAGCTCCACAGAGTGTGGCTTTACAGTGTGTTTTACAACTTTGGAAATGAGGAGGCAATTCTACTGTGTCCTGTAGTGTTGCCAAGAGCCAGATCGGAGTCGGTGTGGAAGCTTTGTTGTTGTTGTTTGTTTGATTATGGCCAGTTATCCAAGAGATGAGTCACCTTTAAGCATGCAATGTTTATCCCTCAACAGTGTTTTACCTCCCTTGAATGCTGAGAAAAATAACCAAGGCATATTCACTAACAGTGGCAAAGTTCCTTGACCATTAATGAATATAAAAACATTGAATATAGAAAGTAGGACTTCAAAATGCAATGTCTAAACAATATTATAGGAATTATTTGCTTATCAGCACCCTCTTCTACAGGTTCCATGGCAGCCTCGACTTCTTTACTGTGTTCTACTGCCTTTCACCTACGTCTACTATCTCAGTTTCTCTCTCCTTGCCACCACTCTCCAGATTAGTGTATTTCAAAGTACAATGTTTTTTCTAATGATTGCATTATTAGATTCAAACATGCATACCAACAATTGTGAGCAGGGCTCAGGAGTGCGTATTTTTTTCTTTCTGTTAGACATAAGATCACTGTGAGTTAGACTTAATTCAGTGGCAACAAGAAATGCATTCCCTGTGTGTCAAAGATAATGTCTTGATGGTAGATGGAGTCACCATCTTGCTTAATGATGTACTTTCTCATTTCAAACACTCTCTTCACAAAGCCAAGAAAATAGTATATTTCTGCCGAACTTCCTCAGACTATATGGAGATGACATGGAGAATTGTCGGAAACATCCCACTTACTGTCAACAAAATAAATCTGCCATTTCACAACAGAAATCCTATTCATAGTGTATTGATTGATTTTTAACAGAGTGGTCACTACCTAGCTTGCGTCATTCAAACTGCTTTTTAAAAAGCCTTTTAAAACTTTTAAAAGTAGTTTGCATTTTAAAAAAAATTCTTAGTTCCTCATGATGACTTTAACTTTTCCAGATAAGGAAATAGGGACAAAAGGAGGTTATGTCATATCCCAAGGTCACACCACTAGAAAATGCCATTGCTGGACTTGAACAAGGTAGACTTTCTCTACAATATGTGCTAACTGATAACCTAGAGGGGCAGATTCGCACACACTTTTCCATGCATGGTTATTAGTATTAAACTCCCACCGGTAAGAAAGACTTTCTATCTAAACTCAAAAATTAAATCGCCTGAAAAATTCTGACCTTAAAGTTCAAAACTTAGATCGATGAGTAGAGAGCATATAGATGCTCTATAACCTAAACCGTCCTTTGCTATCTTTGACGATTGCATTGATTGAAATCGTCTAACTTGCATATCATTCTATCGAAGCATTTTGCTTTAAAAGTTGTAAATTTCACTTTTTCAACCAGGATGTTTAAAGTTAGACACAAGAAAATCAGAAAGAGAAGATTATGGATGCGTTCTACTAATGGGTAGAACCTTCTTTGCACCTGCAAAAGGACTTGCTCTTTTTGTTTTTGTTTTTGTTTTTATCAAAAAACGAATCTACATTTTTTTTTATTTTTTTATTTTTTTTAGGCATCACTGCCCTCTGGTAGGAATGGGAGGCCCAGCCTTCCTGCTGCTGGATTTGAACTGCCAAACCAGTCAGCCGCAGTCCTACACTCAACCACTACGCTACCGGGGCTCAGCCTAATCTACATTTTTTAAAAAGGACTTTGGTACCACAAACCAGTGAGGATTTCACCTCATTGAGAAAATATGATATCCAGTCCCAGGGAAGCATTGCTTCCCCGGGAGCCATGGTGGTTGAGGTATAGAAGTTCCTCCTTTCAAGTAAGAGAACCAGGCTTGGTTTCTAGCCAGTGCACCTCAGGGACAGCACCCCTGACTGCCTGTGGAGCCTGTGTGTTGCTCTGGTGCTGAAAAGGATTCAGTGGTGCTTCCAAACTGAGATGGTAAGGGGAAAATACCAACAACACTGATGTTCTACTTCTGAAAATCAACCAAAGAAAGTATAACGGACCCTAAGGGTTCAATCTGCGACATATCATGAGGATGACCACAAGCTGAGCAATGTTTCCCTTTATTGTGTCTGGTTTTGCAACGAACCATGAGCTCCCTTATTGGCAGCTGGCAACAATAGCACTTTCATTCATGAGAAATGTGTAATCACTTGTTAAGGTGCTCATAGCATAAGTAAATATCCTTGCATATTGAGTTGTGAAGCCGTTTGATTGATCTAAGGAAGAAGAAGAACATGAAGTCACCTTCTAATGTACTGTTTTGCCATCTACTGCAAAGAAAATGCTGTATTTTGTACAAAGCTCGGTTTGTTTAGAAATTTAAATTTACACATTAATGATAATCATCAGGTAAAATTCAGTGAGCAGCAAAAGAAAGCATGTATATTTTAAGTTAAATTAGTCTCAGTTCTCTGTGAATGAAAGAGAGCAAGCTGTTTACAGAAAAAGCTACCAATGTTCATGTTTTCATTAATCTAGCAAAGGGATGCCAAAGTAATTGTTTATTAATCTTTTTCAATAGTCACCAAAAGAATGCCCCTTGCTGAAAGAAGTAGGATGTTTACTTTGTTAAACTGGAGAAAAATGTTATTGAAAAAAATGTTGGCACATCTCCCACCTGAAAAACTCTCAGTGCATACATCTTAAAGATGACAGACATTCGGAAGACTCTAATAAACTTGCTTTGTTGTGTTTGACATTTCCCTTTACGTAGTCTCAGCTTTTAAACCCAAAACCACATTATACTCTGGCATTTTTCTTCTTGTTTTGTTCATTTTTCCTTCTCTTATTTTTTTCTGAGTCGATTCTTGATGAAAGCCACCAACATTGATAGTGGCATTTTGGAGCTTAGAAAATTATGTTTCATCAGCTATTACATTTGATTCTCAAAACAACTGGGTTAGGGGAGAGAGTAGAATCATTAATATGCAAGGAGAATACTGAAGATGTACTGCTGAATATAGTGGACCTGAGAGTACAAACTCAGGGATTGGATTCCAGTACCCATGCCCCATTTATATGAGGGGAGACTTCCAGAAATTGGGGGGAAATGGAATAAAAAAATAATAGAAAATAATCATGAGCCTTTTGGAGCCAGTATTAGTCTGGGTAGACTAGAGAAACAAATTCATGGAGACACACAGGTATAAGAAAGAGGTTTATATACAAGAGTAATTGAACATTGAGAAAGTATCCCAGCCCACTCCAGGACAAGTCCATATATTCAATACTAATCTATAAAGTCCATTTCAGCCTCAGAAGACACATGCAATGATACCAAATGCAGAATGACCACAAGCTAGTGAGTAGAAAGTCTTTGGATCCAGTGGTTTTGTAAGCATCTCAGCAGTGGCAGAAGCCTCCAGGTGACTTCTCTAGGCCCAATTATCTGGCTCCATTGAGGTAGGTCCGTGTGGCTTCTCCTCAGTGATGTCTCACAGGGAGCCAACCTTGTCAGTTGGGTGTCTCCTAGGAAGTGAGTGTCTCCTGCTTCCAAGAAGAAAGTACCAGATTTCCCAGAATTTTCACAGGAGAAGATCATACTCACACAGAGGTCTCATTGGCTATCTCCAGATTGACAGGCTAGAGTCCACTCCTACACTCTTAATCCTCAAATTGACACCAAATTAGGTGTCTGCCACCGAGCCCTTTCTTATCTCAACACTAAAATGCCTTCTTCCCTCCTTATCTCTGCAGATGAGAAGTCAGAAGGGGTACACATGTCTTCTCAGTATGGATGTTTAGCATTTTCCAATTGGACAAACTTGAACTTTAACCTAGGCTCTAAGGAGTGCTAAAATTCAGACCAGGGGGTTCTCAAAGAGTGGTCCAGGACTATTTTATCAACTTCGCTTGGGCACTTCTATAAAAATGTAGTTTCTGTGGTTCTCCTGCCAACCTATTGAACCAGGAGCTGTTGGCATGGGGTCCCGAATTTTTCTGGTCTAACAAGCCTTCCTGAGGAGTCTAAAACTGAATTTGGAAAACCAGTAGTACAGTATGAGACACTTCACAACTCTGCAATTTCAGCTGTCTCTTCTAAGTGGGGGTCAATGGTACCTGTGATGCAGAGTTCTTGTGTGGAATGGAACAATGAACATGAAGCCACTAATCTGTGGTAGGAACTTGAGAAGGGGTGATCTTCCCACAGAAGTAATACTGATTTTTGTACACCATGCAATGGTTCCAAGTCTTTGTGACCCCATGAGACAGTATAGAACTCCTATATGGAGCTTTCTTGGCTGTAATCTCTAAGGAAGCAGATCATAGGTACGTTCTTTTGTCAAGCCAAGGGTGGGTTTGAACAGTCTTTGATAAGCAGCCAGGCACTTGACCACTGTGACATGAAGACTCCTATCATTTTATTGCACAATTTAAGCCCAGCCAATTCAAATGAGCTGATGCTCTCCAAGAAGATCTTCTTCCATTGATAAATTGGCTGAATCTTCTAAACCTGGAAGAGTCAGTTTGACTTGTGGTGCTGCAGAAGAATCTTGAAAGTACCAGGGACTGCTCAAAGGACAAACCTATCTGTTTTAGAAGAAGGAAGGCCAGAATGTTCCTTAGCGGCCAGGGTGACGAGGCTTCTTCTCACGTGATTTGGGCATAGTATGAGGAGAAACCAGTCCTCGGGAAGGACAGTCTGCTGGGTAGAGTGAGGGCTAGCAACAAAGAGGGAGGGCCTCAGGGAGAGGGCTTGACACTTTGGCTGCAATGATGGGCTATGAGCATAGGAAGGATTGCAAGGATTGTGCAGAAGCTGAAGCCCTGTTCTGTTGTGCATAGACTGGTCTGGACTCCACGGCACCTAACAACAACACTGACAACATGTATCAACTACCATATATACTTGAGTACAGGCCGAATTTTTCACCATATTTTTAATGCAGTTTTTGTGGTAAAATTAGGTACCTCGGCTGATAGTTGGGTCAGCTTATACTCGAGTACATACAGTACTTTGTTATGTGAAGTAGACACTTTTGTTGTATGATTTGACTTCAAATACAGATATTAAAATGTGGTTCTGTAATGACAAATTCCTTGGTTTAAAAATCTGTACGTTCTATGTAAAGACTCGATGAAAAGAGTTTTGCAGTCTTTCAAGATATGAGAATGCCCTTCTCTCCCCTCTCATTTTGAAGCTTTGGTCTCTTATTACTAAATGAGAGAAGAGATACAAACAGGCACGTCCTACCAGATTCTCCTTCAGCTTTCCCTCTGTGTGCTCTTCCTGGACCTACCACAGACTTCAGTGTTGCAAACAATTGCTAAATAGCTACCATATGCCAGGCATAGTGCCGCATGCTGACGCCACGCTCTTCTCCTCTATTTGGCTATTTTTAGGTGGAGGTGTTCTATAAAAGAAATTTGGGGAATTGAAGGAGCCTGGTGATGTAGTTGGCCTATTAGCCAAAAGGTCAGCAGTTTGAACCCGTCAGCCATTTGTAAGAGAAAAACAAGGTTCTCTGCTTTGATAAAGATTTCCTTAACCCTATGGACAGCTCTACTCTATTTTATAGGGTCACTGTGAGCCAGAATGAAGTCAGTGGCAGGTTGGTTGGTTGGTTGGTTGGTTGGTTGGTAAGACATGTTATGGATCAGCTGGCCCCTTTATTGTTTTAGTTTCTGTTGTTGTTTTTGTTTTAGTTTTTAGATGGAATTAAGAGTACCTCCATGCCTCTCAGAACTTGAGTGTCAACTACCAGGAAGAGGAGTTGCCTGCCAGATCTCATTGATATTTCAATTTGATTGGTTGCTTAACTTTGAAACGACACAATCACCCACAATCATTTTTTTTTAATCCATTTCTTTGTTCAGTTTCCAAAGTTGAGACTTCCCACTTGGGATAAAAAGAGAAAAAAAATAGCCTTCTACTAGTAAAGTAGAATTTCCGCAGTTGCAGTCTATAACTGCAGGGTATGCTATTATATAAAGTTAACTGGCTGCGACGAAGGGAAAATATTTAGCTATAAACTAGACTTACAACTGCATGCAACTATTTCTTAAACCACATCTCTGTTTATTAAATATATATGTAGATAAAACTACAAAAAGCTAGTTACTCCAGTATTTACAGAGAACACAGAGTTCTAATTAACTATGTTCCAAATCTCTTTCTACAGCACAATCAAGATAAAGGTGGAATATGATACTGCTAACATCTTGTAGCCCTAGCAACAAAGGCTGGTACTACCTCTTGTTTGACCCATGGGTTTATGCTTTTAACCAAGCTAGCTTAACGGGGCAAATGACGAGGTTCTCTAGGTTCTACGCTCAACTGTTTCATGCACCCCTAAGAAAGCTACTCACACATTTAGTTTTTTTGAGGAACTGTGCTTCACGTCAGATTTAACCCCTCACTTCTCTTCTTGACAAAGTATTCATGCAAGCAAAACAAGGCAACCAAATCTAGGCATAACCTTCTGTGTCTGCTTTTGTTCAAGGGGCCAATGATGGACTGACCAGTCACAGTGGTTTTATATTCGAATGGGTAATTGCTTCATGTTCTTTTTCTCTCCTCTCTCCTAAAAAGTTCGATGGCTTGAGTGCTCTAAGCTAAAGGGAACAATCCACTTAAAAATCCTATTTGCCATCTCACAAATCTTTAGTGAATAGAAAACACAACAGCTTTGTTATATTTGGCTGGATAAAGTTGCACATATAATTTAGGTAATTGAGGTTGGTGAAAAGGGTTGGCTTTTTTCTCACAGACACTTTGATTTTCTGACTGGAATTAATGGACCTAAGGTAGGCACCTCTCTTTGCTCATGGAGTCACTTGCCAATTCATTGGCTTCATTTAGTCTGTTCATATACAAAGACTTTCAGAAGTCTCTAATATTTTGCATTATCAAATTGTGAGGTTGTACACGATGTGCTTTACCTTTCAATGATTTAGAAGTTTGGGTGACTGAGAATGTATAAAATATATGTCACTGAATGCCTTACACAGCATACCTGAGAAATGGGAACACCATCCATTTTTTTTACTTCAATCATCAAAAATATAATTATAACATTGCTTGGGAATATATATTTTAGGAAACATGTGGCTATTTAAAAAAACGAATCTAACTTCTTACCTAGGCAAGTAAAGTTCTGCAAGGTTGAATTCATATTTTCACCTTCTCTAACAAAACTCCAGCTTTCCCCCTTTACAAAAAGGCCTTGTTCCTGTTTTCCATCTGCAGAAAAATAGCCCTCTCTCATTGTATTCTTATCCAGCTGAGCATGTCTTTCAAAGTTATTGCCCTCTGCCTGTGACATGACACCACCCCAGATCAATTCAACCAAAGATGAATATGTCTTCTTTACATTCATTCCCAATGTCTATGTCCTCTCCTACCCACTTTACACTCACCTGTGCCATCTCACCCTCGTTTGGCAAAATTTTACAGTAACTGAAGTCAATGCATTTAGTTTCCTGTTTGCTATATCTGGTCTACTTGTAGGTTACTAACTTCCCTGAGAGCAGATCTAAGATGTCGTAAATTTTCTCACAGTAAGCAAGGAGACCTTCTAAAGAGCATACATTTACTAACATAATCTTCATACACAATTTTCTATCTTGGTAAGAGACATCTGGGATATTAAAGTACCATATGTGATTGGTCATCTAACAGACAGTTATTGTTTTCACTCCATCTTAAACAAAGAAGAGTGAAGAATATTAAAAACACTTGTAAATAACTAGTCCAATGAGCCAATGGACCAGTTAAATCCTGGCCTCCATTAATCTGAGACCAAAGGAACTGGATGGTGTCCAGTGACTACTGCTGACTACTCTTAAAGGAATCATTGTAGGAGGTCTTGAATAGAGTGGAATGGAAGGAAAAGGTAGGACTAAACTCAAGATCATGAATAAGGTGAGGTTTACTGGTCTGAAAGAAACTTCTGAAACCCCCAAGTAATGGGCCTCTGTTACCCATCAAGCCTGCCATTGAACTCACTCTAGTGGTTCAACTTTCTGAGAACAATAGGCCTCCAAGGTTAGCAGTAACACCAGGAAGCATATGTACTGCCAAAACCATTCACTCCCATGAGATCAAAAGGCCACTTGCTCTGGGATAAAGCTCAGGGGCAGAGATAGGAAAGAAGAACAAATAAAAGCCATAAACACAGGGAAAAACGTGAGAAGATTGCTATTACACTTTGGAATTACAGTCAATGTTGCAAATCAAAATGTGTATAAAATGCTAAATAGAAAATTAATTTGTTCTGTAAGATACCATCCAAATTAAAGCAAAAAGTCTTAACAACATATTAGAGTCAGCAGTCACTAGGAGAAAGCAAGTCTTGGAAGGAGTTTGAAGACATTGTGCTGAGTGAAATAAGTAATAACAAAAGGATAAATATTATATGTCATCACTTAGACAGGCAAGAGACAGATGTATAAAGACCAAAACATATTACTGGTCATGAGGGGTCGGAGAGGAACGCTGGTGGCATAGTGATTATGCACTGGGCTATAAGCCACAAGGTCAGCAGTTTAAAACCAGGAGCCAGTTCTGAGGGGACGAGATAGGGTTTTTTGCAACTGCAAACAGTTACAGTCTTAGAAACTCGTAGGAAGGGGATTTTGCCCTATCTTTCATGGACTCTATGACTTGGCATTGACTCAATGACAGTAAGTTTGCTTTTGAGAAGGGGTGGCAGGGGAGTCCTAGTGGTCCATTGGTTAAGTACTCAGTTGTTTAGGGTTATTGGTCTGAACGCACTGCCTAATCCATAGAAAAAAGGCTTGGTAATATGCTTTCATAAGTAAGTGTGGGTTTGGAAGTTTTATGGAGCACGTCTATAGTACTCTATAGGGCTTCTATGTTTCAGACTTGTTAGCAATGGATTTAGGTTTTTCAGATCCACGTTGGGAGGGAGAAAGTGGTGGCTACTGCTTATAGAATACTGAATTTCTGCTTGTGGCTATAGGACAAAATAGAATGAAGGGTAGGGTTCCACAACTGGCCATTGTAATTGTTGTTAAGAAGTTATAAACGTATAAGTTGAAATGGAAAAGTTATGTGATAGCCATCTCTAAGCCAATGACCCGCAAACAGAGCACACCCAAATGCTACTTGGAGTAGGCAGTTTGGTTTCTTGGTTGGAAAGTTGAAGAACATTGTGACATGAGAGACCCAATTAATTGGCCTGTTTAAGTGATTCTCAACCTTCCCAATGCTGCAGCCCATTGATACAGTTCTTCATGTTGTGGTGATGCCCAACTATATTGCTACTTCTTAACTGTCATTTTGCTACTGTTATGAATAATCATGTAAATATTGTATATGCAATACAGGATGTACTTTCATTATTACAAATTGAACATAATTATAGTGTAGGGATTAATCACAAAACACTATGTAATTATATATCATGATATGTTTATTTCTAATCACAAATGAAATGAAATTTTGTCTTGAAGCATGGTGTATAGCATGGTTAATACTCAATAATAACAACAGTAAACGGCATTGCTACATTTTGTGACACTATGCATAAAAAGTCAACTTCTGTACAAAGGCTGAGATAAATTATTTCTCATGAGCTCAGAACTTCTCTGGACAGTCTTTGCAAGAGCACAATGAAGATCATTTTTGACTAAAAGTCTACTTCTATATTTGGACTTGATAACCAACAAGCTAGAAAACCCTGTTTCACAAAGATATACTGTTGGAAGTGGAAGAAGTTGCAACACAGTCTGAGACAGAACAGGTTATGACTGCAAACACTTGATCCAGAATTTTGTAACTGTCACTGTAGAGAAATCAGTTCTCGCAACATTGCTGTTAATAAGTTCAATGAACTCCTCCTGGGCTGTCTCAGGCACACATTCAACTTTGACTGTGAATGGGCTTCTGACGAGTGCAAATGGGGTGCAAATGGGGTAAATTTAAAAAGTGCAATGAAATTTCATCTGAAGCACGTGCAAGTGTTCTTTCACAGAAATTATCATCATCATCCTTTTGCCTGGTTCAATGTCATGTTCCTCAAAGAAACATACAGGGTAGGAAACATGTAAATTTTATTTTCATCTAATTCCCACCCCCCAAAGCTGACGTTTCATTTGGAATGATTATATCTTTTCAGAAAAATCGAGGCATGTTTCATTTGGTCCTTACAGTGATCAATTAACTCATTCAAGATGGCAAAGATATCAACCAAGTAATCTATTTTCTGCAATTCAGTTTTATTGCTGAAAAGTGCTTTGAACAGCAGCTTTGCTTTCTGATTAAAAAATGTTTTGAGTTTGTCATGCAGCTCAAAATATGTTTTAAAACTTTTCCTTTCGACAATCATCACACTTCAGTGTGAACTGCAGAGCATTATTCACCACATCAAACTTGTTGCACAGTTGAGAAAACAGTTGATGCTTTAAAGTGCTCACCTTTACAAAATTGACAGAACTTATGACGCTTTTCCTTACTTCTGTGGCAGTGTCTTCATATGTTTGCATACATGTAGTGAGTTCCGATTATTTTGCTAACTCACTCAGTACCAAACGTTGAAATCCGGATCAACATCCAAGCTGAGATGAAGCGCCATCTGTGCAAACTCCACAAACCTTTTCCCAGGAGATCTTATGCTCTCTCAGAAATGAGCCAACTGTGTCAAATGCATCACATGCAGTAGTTGAAATTTCAAGACATTTGAAAAAGGAAACTCAGCTTAAAAGTTGCCATCAGTAATATATCTCATGCAAACCAGTAAATATGAACAGTTTGCAAGGTGTGCAGATTCCTCAATCTGGATGCTAAATATTGGCAGTGGAGCAGATTTAATTGCCTGGATTACCAGATCAAGAATATCAATAGACATATCATCTATTCCTCTTCAGACAATGTTGTTAGATAAGGAGATTGCACACTTAATTTTGTAACAAATTCGCCTCATCTTAAGTTGAACACTGTCTTTGGCTACTGGCAACAATAAATCCACAGCAATGGTGTGAAGCTTCATAGTGTTAGTGATTCTGAGTGTCATTAAATATGAAGTTTCAATGACTGCTGCATTTTGTTTGTGGTACTTGCCACTGGTATCAATTCTGGCTTTTTTGAGTCCATCAACTTCTCTTCTACAATAGTTGGTATCTGAGGTGACAAAACTCAGATGTTTCCTATCAAAATGGTGTTTTAGTTTGTTAAACTTCATAGATGTGGCTGATAGAACATCACAACCAAAAACACATTGCAGTTTCTCAATTCTTGCTGCAATTATTGAGGTAAAACTAAAAATTCTCACTATATTTTCTTTTCTTTACATTATTCTCTACACAATCCATTGTCATGGGATGGTTTATATGAAAATAATATATAGCAACAGCTTTAATAATATAAAAGATGATGCATGGCATAGTTCAGTCATTACAGCTCATTAAAGTTTCCTATGATTTACCATTCTCTGTGTTGTTGTTTTTTTTACAAACCTGTTATTATCACAAGGGACAGTATTCATATCAACCACAGCTGAATATAAAGACTGATCAGCATCCGGATTACATCATATCTATCTATCTATCTATCTATCTATCTATCTATCTATCTATCTATCATCTATATATGTATATATCTACCTACCGATCTATCTAGTAGTTGAAGACTTTTCAGTACATGATTTTACATTTACCCAGTAATTATAATTAACAAAGTGTTGTTTTACCTCCAATACTACTGCTTTCTACACAGTAGCTGCTCTCTACCCAGTAGCTGTTTTCTACACATGTGTGACTGGTCTGCATAAATGCATTATGGTGTCAACCCCCTGCTACATATGCCTGTACTTGTCCAAGCTGTATGTGATGGGGTTGGCGTGATGAGGTCATCATATCAGGTACTGGTATGTGGGCATATCTGTATGTTTGTGGACTCACCTGGAGATAGATAAAGAGCAGTGTCTCAGTTCCTTAGACCATTAGAAATCATTTCCCATGGTCTTAGGTGACCCCTGTGAAAGGTTCTTTAGCCCCTTAAAGTGGTCAGGACACACAGGTTGAGAATTGTTGTCCTATTTTCACAGTTAGTGCTTCTGATTTGCCCTCTCACTCATTGCATAGTGCCTGGAGTCTTGAAAACTGCCATCCACACACATCAATTTTCCTCTAGTCACCTAAAGCAGCAGAGAATGAATGATAGTCAGGAATAGGAGAAAGGTATAGAAAATGTGATAATTGCCTCAATGAACTACTTTCTTTTTTGCCAATAGTTAAGAAAATGGATGGTGCCTAGCTATTATTACTTAACATTTTGATCACAGATCCCATAGAAGAATTCTGATACAAAGAGAGGAAATGCAGAACAGAATTTTGAATTTTCATGGACTCCATACTTTCCAGAACTGTGTAGGGGGATAAACTCATGAAACTGTTACTTCCAGATAACCTTTCAAACTTACACCAAAATTATCTCCAGATGTCTTCTTAAAATCAATCAATAGCTTAGTGTATCTTTTTTTTAAAAAAGGTGGCTTTATTGTTATACTGTTTTATGATGAACTATCTATGGTATATACTGGACACAAGGAAGACAGAAGATTTGATAAATAAGTTTATGGAGTAGTGAATTTAAGTTAAGGAGGAAAGGATGACTCAGAAAGAGACACAGGACATCCTTGCCCAAGTTGAAGGATGCAATCAGTAGAACTGAATTTTACAGGAAGAAACTTAACATAGTTTCTGTTTTCCTGTGTATGTACTCAACCACAAAGATTTTAAAGCTTTTAGAGCATGTAGCCCAAAGAAGAAGAACAAGTGCACATAATGGGGATTTAGAGTGGGGCAAATAATAAAACATTAGGATAAGTACTATAAATAGCAATTTAAAATATTTGTTTAAAAGTGCATTTGGTTGGATTATAATTGTCTCTTCTTTTTCTCCTGATTTTTAGATTTGTGTTTATGGTGTTAATGATCTCCATTTTCATACAGAATCAAGTTTATTTACTGGTAAATGCATTTAGTATACTTTCTTGCTATTCAGGATATTTTTATTCTGGGTACTCACAATTACAGAATAGTTTATATCAGTCAAACATACCCCTCCCTATCACTTCTGTATTTTGTTAAAGAGCAATCCTTTAAGATTTTCAACAAACTTGATAAGAGTCCTGTGCAGGTGCAGTGAGTTATTGGATGCGGCTCTTCTATCCAAAGTCTCTGACTCCAACCGAATGGCCTTTCCTGCATGGGTCTGGTAAGAAGGTGGGGGGAGATACTGTTAGGATTCACTGGTGAATAATTGTGAATGGGATTCTGTGGCGTGCCATCCTGCTGTGTATAAAATGAGCCCTCTGAGAAGCAAGAGGTGGGAACTTATTTCCAGTAAGACCCAGGAATGGAGTAGGCCATTTGGACCTGAGATCCCCATGCAGTGAACCAGAAGATGGTTATAGCACCTGAGGAGCATTGACAGAAGCACGAACCAGAGCATGGGATGGAGTGATGGACTTTTTATCCCAAGAAAAAGAAGGAAGTTTTAGTGTAGGAGGCTAGCTTGTGGAGTGGGGTGACTCAATGCACTAACTTGGGGAAGTTGGACTTTCTGACTCAAGGTAGTAGAGCTGAGTGTGTCAGAGCTGAGGCTCACTGAGCCTCCAGAGTGCCTTCTGGGCACTTAATTCAAGGAGCTGGATTTACTGACTCAACAAGCTGGAGGTGAATGCCTATGGGTGAAGGGTGACATAAGAGTAGTACACTCCCCCTGGGCAATTATTGGCAGACCTGAAACTGTAGTGTCCCAGGAATCAACTACCCTGAGCTTTTCTCACTGGAACGACAATATGTTCACATTATTAATAAATCCTTTAGTCATGGATTTTGTCTATGAGTTTTTATGTAGCTCTTGAAATGTATATTAGCACCTAGAGGTGAACCATGGAACATTAATTAAGTCAGTGTAACCTGGCTTAGGCAGTTAGATACTTTATTATACAGTTGGAAGAACTAAAATCAATTGCTAGTCTATCAATATGCAAAGACTAAAATGAAAAAAAACATTTCTCTGAGAGAGTGAAAAAAAACCTAAAACCATGCCGTAAAATTTCAAATGATGTCAAAAAACTTTTAGTGGTGGGTATGGGACAATGATGATGATGATAATGATAAAAAAAATGAGATTCCACACTTTTCTATGAAAAAAGCAGTTAAGACTGAGCCCTGGTGGCATAAGTGGTTGAATGTGGGACTGTGGCCCGCGGGTTTAGCAGTTCAAATCCAGTGGCGGCTCTCAGGAGCAGTGCTGGGTAGCTCCCACAACCACCAGAGGCAATAATGGCCCCCCCCCAAAAAAAAAAAAAAAGAAAAGAGCAGTTAAACATCAAAAACATTGTGGAGCAAATGGTAGCTTGTTTTCATTCCCATGCAAAATACTCAATCATGCTTTTTGTTTATATTGGCCATCCTTCAATGGTAAAATAAGCCAGGGTGACTAAACCCTGGTGGTGTAGTGGCTGTGCACGGGACTGTGGCCCACTGGGATGGAGGTTCAATTCCAGCTCCACAGGAGCAAAGGCTGGGCCTCCTACTCCCACCACCAGAGGGCAGTGATGCCTAAAAATAAAAATAAATAAATTAAAAAAAATAATCCAGGGTGGAAGTATTTATTTTTCAATTTATAGCTTTGAATTTCATCCCTTTCAAGAGTCCAGAGCTGCCTACCTTTCTGTGATTTTCCCTAACAACTGAAATCTCAAGGAGTCCTTGTGACAAAATGGGGAAAGCAGTTTTACTTGGGTTGATAGGCTTATTGTGAGTTGCAACCAACAAGACAGCAGTATATTTTGGCATCATGGACCCTGATGAGTTCTTAGTAAGCAGGCAATCTTGCCGTTGGTAGGTGCTGTCAAGTTGATTGTGACTCCTAGCAAGTCTATGTACCTCAGAAGAAAGCACTGCCCCCCTATCCTGTATCGTGTCCATAATCATTGAGTGTCTTCTTTTTTTGTATGGCCCTTATTCTTCTCTTGGTCATTTTCCTAGACCGGCCTATCTCAGTACCATGTTCAAAGCCAGTAATATAAATTTTCACCATCCCAGTTTCTAAGGAGCATTCTGGTCCCTTTGACTCTTTCTCTCCCTCTCTTCACTCTGAGTTAATGTATCCAGTGGCATCTCCTGGGAAAGTTCTCTTTGGACACAGTAATATTTTCTTTTTCTTCTTCTTTTTTTAGTGGGCATCACGGCCTCTGGTGGTCGTGGGCTCTACCCAGTGCCGCTCCTGAGAGCCGCCGCTGGATTTGAACCACCAAGCCCGCAGGCCACAGTTCTGCACTCAACCACTTACGCCACCGGGGCTCAGCCCTGGTCACAGTAATATTTTCATAAAAACAATTTCACTCAAAATTCAATTTTTGTGATGGCTAACTTAAGAGAACAATGTGTGGCTGTGATATTTTGTTTCCTGCTTGGGGAAAAATGCTGCAGAAAATGTTGTGATGTTGTACACACAGCTTATAAGGACAGCTCTATGGGAAAAACTCAAATATATGAGCAAAAAAAAGCAAAAGGTTGGTTGATGATAAAGCTCATTATGTAGGTCCATCAACTTCCCAAACAGACACAAATATCAACTGGTAGTGCATTTGGAGTTCGTTTCACCAGATCAGACTGCTAATCAAGCTATCTACTTAGAGATTCTGAAAAGATTGTATAACACCGTGGGACAAAAAATGGCCTGATTTGAAGCAGACGGGGAATTGCTTTTGCCACCATGGCAATGCACCGTTTCACACAGCCATCTCAGTGCACCAGTTTTGGGCAAAAATCTGCATGTCTCTCTTACCCCATGTACCATACTCACCTGACTTCTCTCCATGTGACTTCCTTTAATTTGCTGAATGAAGAGGGACATGAAAGAACAGTGATTTGATGACACAGAAGAGGTGATGCAAAGAAACATGAAGAAGGTGTTGTTAGCCATCCAAACAGATGGATTTCAAAAAGGTTTCCAATAATGCAATTGCAGATTTGACAACTGTATTCATTGTAATGGACAGTACTTTTAAAGTGGTAAAGTTGTTCTGTAAAAACATAGCTTAGAAAAAGAATCTAAATATCCCTAAACTCTTTCAGTTAGTATTGCATAGTAAATATGTGAGCTCTCTATCTCTTATTCTCTATATATGTATCTCTCTCTCTCTCTGTATATATATAGCTAGATATAGAGACACACAAACGATACAGGTTCAAAGGATGAACTTGGAAAGTATTTCAATTAACCACACATGTCCACTGTATTAAGGACACCTGGTAGCAGAGTGGGTTAAATGCCAGGCTACTAACCACAAGTGGAAACCACCGGTGCTCCATGGAAGAAAGATGAGGCCGTCAGCCTCCAGCAAGATTCACAGATCAAAGACAATAAGGAGAAGTTCTCCTCTGTCCTGTGGGATAACTATATATTGGAACTGATTCCACAGCAGTTTGCTTGGGTTTGATGGTTTGATTTCACCTCTTGATCCACTCTATGTATTTATGAGTCCATCACTGTTAATGTTTTATTAAGCCATGAATTAATAAGCCAGAGATATTTCTATATTTGCCTGCCTTTTATAATTAACACAGATGAAAGCTAGCAAATTTGACCATGCTAAAACGTATTTGGTTTCCTCTCCCCTCTAAGTTTAAATAACTTTGGATTGTTACAAATAGTCACACTGAAAGGTAAATGTATTGATGAACGGTAGTGGTGGCATAGCTGATTCATTCATTTGATGCCAGTAAGTTGTGCACCTGTAAAAAGTTGAATTGGAAAATATGTGATGTGCATATATTTCTTTGTTTGTTTTGGCATCACTGCTCTCTGGTGGTGGGAGTAGGAGGCCCAGTCCCACTGCTGGAATTAAACCTCCATCCTAGTGGGCCGCAGTCCCGCGCACAACCACTATGCCACTGGGGCTCAGCCCAATAATATGCATTTTTTACAAACCATTCAATGACAAAGTAATCATTGCCGTTCAGGTGGTTCACAGGATTTCAAAGTCCTTTTAGATGACCAATACTGTTGTGTTCAAGAGCCTCCATTACAAGTTGATGAATTTTGCTCCAGAAAAAGGTTGTCAATGAATACTTGTTCTAATAGATTCCATTATGATCACAGAGATGAAATCCTATCAAATCAATTGAATGTTAATCTACTGGGTAATATATGATTTGGGTGCCTGGTGGCACAGTAAGTTAAGCATGGAGTTACTGGTGAAAAAGTCCTATTTATCAAGGTGGACATATTCAGGAGCTCTTGGACCATTTCGATTCTATCAATGGCAGTGACTAATACAAAATTAAATCTCCAAGAAAGTGGAGCCCAAAGGAAAGCAAATCCCCCAAATCAGGAGTAATTAGATGAATTTTTAAAGAGAAACTTGTTTAATTTTCATGGTTTAATTGATAAATGATTCAAGTTATAAGAAATAAGGTGGAGGGTCAAGGGAAATATTTGTATGAAGTTGCTCTCTCATATTTATTTTGACATCATATTAGCATTTTTATCTTCAGGAACCAGAGCATATATGACAAGGACATATTGGCACACAAGAATGATGCAATGTTTAGGCACTTGACTGCTACCTGAAATATTGGCAATTCAAGCTCATCCAAATGTTCTGTGAGTGAAACATGTGAAATTTGTTTTGGAAAGTTTCTAACCCAGGGAATCATATAGGAGAGTTTTGACTTTTTCTGTGGGATTGGTATAAAAGTACCAATAGACTCAAAATGGCTGGTAACACCACCACTCTTGTATACAGTTTGTATAATAATCAGTTGAAGAATATAAACCACTGTAGTCATTGGCCCCAAATGGTCAGCCCAGCTCAATGATTACCAACTTCCCCAATGTTTGCCCTTGTTTTCAACTCGGGACCAGAGAGAGAAAGTAAAACATTCTCTCTAATCCAATCAAATAGGATGTATTTAGTCTACTTTCATTTCCCCCATGTCAACCCAAGCCCTCTGAAACCTTCCCCTTTTTCCACTATTAAACGTTCCCATTCTTCTGCCTCCTTTTGAGTCTCTGCCAAATACAATTGATGTTGGCTGACCTTTTTGCTACAGCAAGCTCTGAATAAATAACCTCTGCTTGTTCTCATTTGGGCGGCCTTGTTTATTTCTACAATCTTTATTATGATCTCTATATAGAAATCTTTAAATGTCAAGATGAGCCATGCCTGTAGCTTAGAAAATCATTTAGGGCCCCAGGACACTAAATGCAGTGCCAACTATTTTGAATGCCTGAGAAAGTATTGGAACTAGTTCAAACTTGGGTCAAGATTCCTTTGACCTCCCTCATGGTCACTGTTCATGCTGTTGAGTGTTGTAGAGTTGATTGCAATGCATAGTGGCCCCAGGTGAAAGAGGAGAATGGTCTGGTTGAGATTTCTTGGCTGTGATCTTTCTGGGAACAGGTCTTTGTCTTGTAGACCTGCTGTTTGTACTAGTGATCTTTTGCTTACATCAACAAAACTCCCCAATGTCAAGTGAATTCCAACTCCGACTAACCTACCTTCTATAGTGTTCTTTGACTGTAAATCTTTAAGGGTGCTGATAGACTAATTGATCAGCCCAAGGATTACTCAACAGTACCAGCTTTTTTTTTTTTTAAGAAAAAGAATTTTAATTGGATTTGTGTTTTAGGAAACCCACTTATATGGCATCTCTTCATCATAAAATAATCTACCATAGTAGGAAGGGAACAGAGAGATGGCTCTTTTAATGTTACATTTACAATGTGATCCATCTTTTGATCATCAACCCTGAACTCTTGTGCCGCTAGGATTCTTTGGCATTTGCGTAGTTGTTAGTATTGTTGAGCAAATTCTGACCCATGGCAATGCTTCAAAAGCTAAAGCTGACTGCCACTTATAGACTTGTTCCTTAAGGTTTCCTGGGCTGTACATTGTTACAGGAGCAGAAATCCTCATCTTTTACCCATTGACTGAGTCTGAAACACTGACTGGTGTTAGTAACCCAATTGTTGACCCACTTCACCACAGGAGCTCATTAAAGTCCTAATAATCCATTCCCGACATCATACCAATGTCCTTGAGTCAAATGTGATTTATAGTGATCCTAAAGAAAAGTGTACACCTGTCTTTCCGGTGGAGAGACGGGTCAGTTGCAATTGATGAATTTGCAGTTAGCAGTCCAATATGCAATCACTACTCCACCAGGACTCCTCTGAAGTCCTACTAGATCATATAGATCCAATAAACAATAGCCATTATATTACTGTGTCAACAAGGATATTTATATTTTCACATGAATAATCCTTTGTACATCTGAAGTGGCATACAGAACCTTCAATGGTAAGATTTGGAAGTTTTTGAGGAACCAGTGAGCTTTTCATATTTTGCTTGGTGTCAGACAAGCTCTAATGGCACTGTCAGATAAGAATTGGGCTGGGGGGTGGGGTGGGCACAAGATCAGTGGCTCAAATGCAGCAGGCACTCTACAGGAGAAAACTGAAACTGGTTTTTCCCATAAAGGTTGACAAAGCCTTAGAAACCCATATAGGGGGTAGCTACGTGTCAGAATGACTTTTTGTTTGCTTACTTTGTTTTCTCACGTATGCAGGGGCCCTGGTGACACAGTAAATAAGCATTTGGTTTCTCACCCAAAGATTGGTGGTGTGAGCTGACTCAGAAACTTTGTAGGAGAAAGACCTGGTGTTCTACTACAGTAAAAATTTCAAGTATGACAGTGCTAGGGGCCAACTCGACTCTCTCACAAGGGTTCTTATGAATTTAAAATGAATGGATGGAATATACTGAACATACAGGCAACAATATTACATAAACATTTGTAAAACCACAAGCATTGCGTGACCTAGAAAGTGATTACATGGCCTAAAAAATGACAGCAGCTACCTCTCTGGTTATGGTGATACTAATTTCTATTCAGGAACTCAAAACCCAAGTTCAAGCCCATAGCTGTCCAGTCGATTGTGAGTCATTGCAAACTTATTGAACCATGTAAAATCACGCTCATGAGATTTCTAAGGTTTTCATCTTTATGGAACCATCTGTCTCCCAGAGATCAGCTGTGGACTTTTGGTTCACACCTGGGAACTCAACCTGGGCACCACCAGGAGGCCTTCCTGGAAGTCAAGACTCTTAAAACTGAGATAGGGTCACTGTGAGTCAGAAATGAAGGTATCTGACCCAAACAGAATAATTCAAATACCTTAACCCGAGTTATCAGGTACTGCTCACCATTCTAGTATCTCATATTTCTCCAATTCCAGATTCCATGATCCAGTTTAAAAACATTTGCATTCCACCCCACCCACACCCCCTGCTAATTTTCCTTCTGTCTCCAAGATTTAATTTTGATATCATATCTTCTGAGAGAGATGTCATTGAACTGCCACCATGGAGTGGTTTTCCTAGATGATGTTGTGCAACACTGAGCAGCTCTCATTTCATAGTATCCAATTCTGGGCCACGATACAGTGCTTCTTAAAGGACTAATGGAATCACTTTAACTGTATTGGATAAATAACAGGACTGCTGTTCCAGCAAGGTCAGCCCCTCACTCTTTTAAAACTACTGCTGTGATTGTCATTGTTCTCCTAGAGGCAGGCACTCTTGGGAGCCCCAAAGAAACGATGTTGAGCAAGAGGCTGATTGCCTTAGGTGTAGGACCAACCCCATAGTTAGGTAGGGCGTGTGTTTGCATAGAAAACTCTTCCCTTGATAATAACAGCACCCGCAGGTAAGGAGAACAAGCTGGGAGAAATTGTTTAAATGTTAGATCTGCTGTCCGTAAGAGAAAAATGCAGCTTCCAAAGCAACAGAACATTTCAAAGCAATTCTATGACTTGGGCAGATCTTTGTTTTTGAGTAAATGCACCACGAAGTGATCAAAGAACAAAGATGAAATTGGACAAGGAGGAAGGACAGATATTTTCTCTGCCTTCTTGTTTTTTATAAGCTACCGTTGGCAAGACGAACTTCCATGGGTAGGCATGGGAACGAGTTAAAGAAAGTGTTCATTCACTAGAGTGAAGGCGAGAACCCAGTGGCCTTTGTCTGTGACAAATGTGTCCGGAAAGGCAAAGAGAAGCGAGATTCTCCTGAGGACTTTTTCATCTCCATGGTGGTAGGTGCTGCCAGCCTCCCTGCAAGAAACCTCAGAGGCAAGGGGGAAAAATCCTGAGGTATTTCTCTGAAGAACTCTTGGAAGATGGGAAGAAGGAGCAGGGGCTTTGATAGGATCTTCAGTCTGTAACCAAGGTAAGACTATGTAGTAGGTTGCAAAGGGGATCCAAGCCTGAACTAATTGCTTGCTTGCTGTCTTAATTGATGTTTCTGTGGAGCTTGTATCTACGAAAGGGCACCTTGGTGGTGTTTTCTCTGGCATGGGAGTCTGGCTTTGTTGCTGTACTTTGTCTGGCTGGGAATTGTGTTTCTTTCTCTCTGGTCGAACCTCTGGGGAGTGCTGAACCCGAACAGATTAAGAATGTGAGTACCATTTATAGATCCGTTTAGGGAAGTAACATTCAGAGAAAGCTCCGAATGGAGGGTGACTTAGCCACCGGACATTACTTATTGACATGCACGACGAGAGGGGCCCCCACGCATCTTTGATTTCCCATCGTAAGAACCATTTACAGAGCCATCTTGCGTCACCTTTCCCTTTTGACAAACTGACAGCAAATTACCGCCTTGGACCGGAAACCATGTGCGATAAAACAGACTCACATCGATCTGGAAATAATTGTGCTAAAAACATAGGCATAAAACATTCTCAGGGGAGATTCAATAATTAGCCAACTTCTGATTAGGTGTAAAAACACCGGGTTTTCTATATTGTAATGGTTTGCTTCGTTGTTCTCGTTCGAATTGTGCTCCGGGACTGCTAATACCGGCTGCTTTCCATGCCTCCCGGCTTGTCATTCCCTCACAGTCATGGGAGAGTTTGAGAACCCAGCACGTCAAGCGGAAGGTTTCAAGAGTATATAGACGTAGTCAGGTACCTGTCATATTTGGAGCTGGGGTAGCACCGTGCTTAATACACAAGGGTTGGGCAGTTTACGGGAGGAAGGAGTGATGATCTGCTTTCATAAATCGAATCCCTTTGGCAGCCCTGGGACACCATCCTGTAGAATTTCTCTGTGCTGAAAGCCATTCAGCAGCACAGCACTTTCGAGTTTTGTTTCCTGTCCTATTTGGAAGCACGTCCAGATTTTCTTTTTGAAAATTTTTACGATAGCACACGCGATCTATCCACTACCCTCTTGTGCCTTGAAACAATTCTAGGAAGTTAGCGGGAGGGAGGGATCACCAATATTCCTTAGCACAATATCCCTGATACTTATTTGCAGCACGGCTTTCCCAAGCCACTTAGCTTCTCTCGGCCTCATTTTCAAACGCTTGTAATTGTATCAACCCTTTGACTATCTGTTCATCTGATTTGCTAGCCTACCAGACGCAGAGTTGACTGTAACCAAATGACACAGCTATTCTCAGCTCCATTTTAAAGAGGACTAAAACATGGACAGAAAGAAAATCTAGGTACGTTGTCCCAGTCTGCACAAGTCTGTTTCTCCTACTCGAAGGCGTTAATGTTGAAATTTAGAGTACTATCCCAAATGGCTCAAAGCCAAGCAACACACACTTGATTGCTAGGTTTGCAATGACAAAAAAAGGCAATTTTGTAAGGAGGTTGGGTGAAATCCTATTGCCCTGTCACAGGTGCTTCTGGAAACTTTGAATACCGATCCTGATCAGAGCTTGATAGGCGTTCTCACCAGCACGACTCAGCTTTCAGCTTCAGTTGTGCACATTCCGTCCCTGGACCTCACCCCGCTGATGAGTCCCATCTCTGCAGACTAACCACGCGGCTGAGGTCAGGGAAGGTATGTCGGGAAGGGCTGACCTGAGGAGTAAGAAATGAGGGTCAGGGATGGTTTCTGGTATGCCTGACAACACAAACAACCCAGTCGTTTCCCATTTCGGTCTTTGAAACATGTTGCCTTCCAAACATTTGGTTTAAAGTGGCGGCTGTGTCTCAGTGAGGCGTGTGCACTTTTACCAGGCTGTCTGATTTTACGGTCATCCTTCTCAGTGAGTGGATGACTCAACTGAATTCACACAGGTAAATGAGGGAGATGGGATTTGAACAGAGGTCATCAGGAAACTGAGTGGTAAAGGTAGGGGTCCGATGTTGCCTACATGAATGATACACCTGTATCTGGAGGGACAGGCTATGGCCAGAATGATTTGGTTCTCTCATGGCACTCAGACCCTCATAGTTTCCAGCTCCCCATGGTATCCTGACCATCATATCTTAAATGTGGCTCCCTTCCAAGAGACAGAATACTCAACATCACAGTGCCATTCATTGACATTCTGCAACTTGATAATGTAAGCTCTGGAAAAAAAATAATCAAAAATTTACCAAGGATTCTTGAAGGATAGTGGGTGGGGGAGGGAGAGGGGAGAAATGCGGAGCTGACATCAGGGACTCAAGTGGGAAAAGAATGTTTTGAAAATGATGATGGCAGCATAGGTCCAAATGTGCTTGACACGCTGGACGAATGTATGGATTGAGATAAGAGATGTAAGAGCCCCTAAAAAATGTATTTTAGAAAGAGAAATAAATAAATTATGCAGCCCAAGGACAACTGTCTTTACCTGCCCCCTGGGAATTTTCCTGGATATCATTGTCCTGGATTTTTGTTTAGTGCTTCCCTGAAAATCCAGTCTATGTCCTTATAAATCTGGGCTGTACACAAAATGCAAAACGAAAACAAGTCCTCTCGTGTGCAATGATCGAAAGCATAGATTAACTCCAAAATGTAAGACATGACAGATCTTTCCCTTCAGCAATACAGGATGGTTCATGATTACTGGGAAAAGTGACAGAAGGTACAGTGCATTTTTGTTTACCTATTTACTGTAGATATTCATGTATAAACTGATTATTCCAGCACATTTTTAATGCAGCTTTGTGGTAAAATTAAGTGCCTTGGCTGACATTTGGGGCAGCTTATACTCAAGTGTATATGATACTTGGGGTTTTGTACCTTGTTTTTTTTTAATGAGATGTACACCATCATGCAGTTTGTACAACACTGTTTGATTGCAATGTAATCCTCAGCTTTTACATGGGAATCAATGTTCTTCACTCATAATTGAAAAACACCACAACAGATCACCCTTCCATCTTTGTGGTAAAATAAGATCACCTGATTTAAATAGTACTTTTTCTTTTGTGGCATCACTGCCCTTGTGGGAGTAGGAAGCCCAGCCATGCTCCTGGAGAGCTACTGCTGTATTTGAACTGTCAACCCTGTGGACTGCAGCCCCACATACAACCACTGCACCACCAGAGCTCAGCAAGCCCACCCAATTTATCTAGTTCAATCTCCTAACTAAATTAGGAATCTTCTTTATGTTCTTCAATTTGCTGTTCAAATTATGTAAACCGTTCTAATCTCCACTAGAGCATCCATGGTCAGAGCAACACACAACAAGGAAAACATGCTCTTTTACACACATATAGAATCTACATCTCTGTAAAGTCCATGAGGAGGCCTGGTGTGGCAATCAGTGAGCACTCAGTTGCTAATTGAAGGATTGGCAGTTCAGATACAACTCGTGGCTCTGTGGAAGAAAAACCAGGGAATCTGCTTACAAAAAGAGTACAGTCAACCCTTCTCCATCCCTCTCTGGGGTAGTTCTACTGTGTCATATGACGTTGCAATGAGTTGTAATTAATTTGCTGACATGTGACAATAGCAACAACAACAATAACAACAACATAGTCCATGATGGCTCCACCCTCTGTAGCTTCACAGAGAACCCCCTAACTCTATCACACGAATATCGACAGTACATCTCCTCATTCAAAGATATAAGCTGCATGGAGTAGAGATCGTGTTTTAATCATGACAAGACACCTCCATCATAGTACATGGATGGAGGAACATAGTTGGTACTCAATAAAGGTTTCAAATAATGAATGGGCTTCCTCAGTGTTTTCTTCTCCTTCATTTCTTCTTCCTTGAGAAGCAAATCTCCTGCTGTCCTGCCATTATAGTAATTTCCCTTTTAACGTGCTGAAGAATCAAATAGTATGCCTCAGAAGTAATCCACAATTAAAATTTTATTATGCTCATTGGGAATTCTTTGTGGATGGAAAACTATTTTTGTTGCATCTTTGCCTTCATTTTTCTGGGAAAGATGTATTTTTAACCCTGTTGGCTACTCTCTTCTTTCCCAGTACTCACTTTGGGGTAGCCTATTGGGATATCAAAATCAGTTTCCAAAATCCCTGGAATGAATTTCTCCAACCCCTCTTATGGAGGGACTTGGTTCCACATGCAAGTCCATCCTCTGCAGTCCCACCTCTTGGTAGGTTCATTCTTGGAGCCCCTAACTGGCTCTAGAACACACCTCCATGGTCTGAGCTGGCAGCTCCTGCAGCCAAATGTGCTCTGAGTTTGTGGCTCTGTGCCCACAACTGAGTCCTTCGTGTTTTTAAGATCATAACCAAGGACCTAAATTCACCCTCATTCTGCTGCTAACAGCATTTTTTCTCATGTACTGCAACCTCCCTTATTGCAACTTTGACTATTGAATTATAGATAAATTTAAGCTTAACTCTTTCATCCTTAATAAGGATAGTAATATTAATATTGGGCTCTTTGGGGAATTGAGGTGATTGAACAACTGAACACCAGTAAAACACCCATCGCATAAGAAATATTTCTCGTTAGGCTAAGGATTTGATCCAACACATAGCCCCTCTCAGACTGGAGCCCTGTTCCTGATCACTGGCTTCAAACTTAGCCTTCTATTTCTTTTGGCCAGAATTCTTTGACGTTGAGGGTCTCACAGCCTAAGCCTCTACATGCTGCCTCCTCTTGTCTTTCTGAAACCCCCCCAGCACTGTTTCATTGTCCTTCTTTCCCTTGGCCTCTCCTGGGGTTATACTGAATAACTGAAGACCTGCCTTTGATTCATCCCAAATCCTTGTCATTCAGAAGCTCCCTTAGATCTTTGTGAAGTTCTCATTACAGAGAGGCCTCCCTTGGAGCAATAATTGATTCTAAGATCTCAGATCTGAGGAGTCTGGGCATTGCATGGCATGATACCCTGTCCAGACCAGATTTGATCCTTAGGAAGTACTTATCATCTTCTCAGTCCCTTAGGTGCTCCTCTCTGCTTCAAAGTGCTCTATGTCATTGAGCACTTTGAGAATTGTATTGTCTACTTGGTGAGCTTTAACGATGATCTCCCCAGACAGCAAGTCTAAGTACACACCATGTCCTCCCTTTAAAACGTTAGGAAATAATCTCTTCAAAATGTCACCATCTTGACCTAAATAATATTCGGCACTCTAATGAGAAGATATGCTTTCTCTTTGGTAACTTGCTTTGAAAATGAGCATGGGTCTGTTTTGCTTTGTTTTTTCTCATTTTCATGTGGACAGTCATCCATCTCAGATTTGAGCTGATACAATGATTCTCATTTGCCACCTGCCAAGGGATTTCATTCTCTTTAAATGGATACTGGATTGTCATTGATAGGTGATGCCTTTTGTTCCGCAGCTCTACTTTCCTAACCTTCCCCTTCTCCTAGGGAATATGCACTCTAGGAGAAGACAGGTTTGACCACTTTGAGCATGTCCTTGATCAGGACAAATCAATTTTCTGTCCACTCTCATAAACAGGAGCTCTGCTTATTCATGATCATTTTATAAACATCTCAGAGCATGTGCAAGGAGAGATCGGAATGTTGCATCTCTAACTCACCCAGACCAGGAACCAGACCTTCACACACACCCTCCTTTTCAACACCCCATCTTTTTTATTAAGACTGTCCTTCTAGAAGAGTCAAGCTGCTTGTGGCAGAAAGAATTCATGCCCAGACAATGCTGTGTACTTTGGATCCATGCAGAAGGAAGTTTTATCCTTGCAGCTTTCCTCAGGATGCTGTTTGACATCACTGGCAAAGGATTGTGTTTCCCTTGTGTTAAGACATTTGGGCTCAGTTCCAAAGGGCATCCAAAGACAATACGCCTTCCATAATGTCAACCAAACACCATGAGGGAAATCTCAAGATTGGAACCATTATTCTCCATGAAAACCCGCTGCCATCATGCTGATTCTGACATAGTGACTCCATATGTGGTTTCCAAGATGGTAAATTGGTATTGAATCCCACAGCATTGTCTTTCTCCCAAGGAGCAACTTGTTTGAACCACTGACTGGCTGTTAGCACTTTAGCGCTTAGCTCACAGGGTTCCCTGAAAACAACCCACAAATCTCTGATCTTTTGACTAATATTACGCTTTAGAAAGAACAGAACCTTATTGAGGAAAGGAACTTGGTCAAATTTCAGCTAGGTTAACTCATCCCAACAGGTCGATTCTGCTACAAAGAAGATTCTTTGATTCAAATGAGAAGAATGGATGTATTGGATAGCCCCAGTGGGGATAAGGAGTCAATGCTGGCTTCATTTGATGACACAGGCAAAGTTGTTTTGTAGCAATTCATCAGGAATGCTGGAATCAAAAGCCCAAGAACCAAAAACCAACTTGTAATGGCATTGCTCAGGGGTGGTCTTGTAGCTCTCCGATGTTTATAAGAGTCTTAATGTCAGATAGCGAGCAAGCGAGCGAGCGAGTGAATGAGAGAGAGAGAGAGAAAGACAGAGAGAGAGAGAGAGAGAGAGAGAGAGAGAGCTACAAAGGCCAGTACTTTTGTTCTTAGCCCTAAACCTTATGCTGTTACTGCTTTTAGGTGCATCAACTTGATTCTAACTCATAGGAACCCTATGTACAAAAGAAGGAAACACTTCCTCATCCTCACGGCTCTTCTTATGATGAAATTCATTGTTGGAACCACTGAGTTGATCCATTTTTTGAGGACTTTTTTTTTTAATTAAATACTTTTATTGGGGACTCTTACATCTCTTATCACAATCCATACCATCA
Organism: Nesogale talazaci; assembly: GCA_004026705.1. NCBI lineage: Eukaryota > Metazoa > Chordata > Mammalia > Afrosoricida > Tenrecidae > Nesogale > Nesogale talazaci. The sequence continues at coordinate 177,704 of PVJH01000754.1, forward strand.
TCCATTGTGTCAATCACATTTGTACATATACTGTCATCATCATTTTAAAGTGTTTTCTTTCTACTTGAGCCCTTTATATCAGCTTTACACTTTCCCCTTTCCTCCCCTATTCACTCTCCCTTCTAAATCCTTAATAAGTTATAGATTATTATTTTCATATCTTGCTTCATCTTCTGTTGCCCTTCACCCACTTTTCTGTTGATCATTCCCTGGTAGGAATATGTTGATCCTTGTGATCAATTTCCCCTTTCTCTCCCCACTTTCCCCTTATCCTCCTGGTATCTCTATTCTCATTGTTGGCCCTGAGGGGTTTATCTATCCTGGATTCCCTGTGTTTCAGGCTCTTCTCTCTAGCAGTGTGCCTGTTCTGGTAGAATTCCATTTGTAAGGTAGAATTGAGGTCATGATAATGGGGATAAAGAAGCACCAAAGAACTAGAGGAAGTTGTGTGTTTCATCAGTGCTATGCTGTACCCTGATGGGCTCATCTCTACCCCCATGATCCTTCTGTAAGGTAAAGTGAGCAGATTTTAAGCAGTACACCATTGACTGGGAGATGGGGTGGGGGTGAGTTCTTAATTAAAAATGTGGTCTATATGCAGCAACAAAAATTTTCATAGAACACAAAAATGGTATTGTAATATATTTATTTTAATTTTAAAATGCTGCGGGATATTGTTAAATTGTTAAAAAGCAGGACGTCTGGTCATTTTACTTAAGGAGATGTCCAATTGCCTACAGATTGGCTTTGGGCTCCACTCCTCATCCCCTCTCATTCCCAATGATATGATTTTTTTTGTTCTGGATCTTTGATACCTGATCCTATCAACAATTTGACATGTCATGATCACACAGGCCAGTGTGTTTTTTCCAGGTGGGCTTTGTTGCTTCTCAGCTAGATGGCTGCTTATTTATCTCTAAGCCTTTAAAACCCCAGACACTATATCTTTTGATAGCCAGGCTCCATCAGCTTTCTTCACTACATTTATTTATGTACCCATCTAGTCTTCAGTGATTATGTCAGGGGAGGGGAACATCAAAGAGTGCAGGATTATTAGGACAAAGTATTCTTATACTGAGGGAGTACTTGAGGCACAATGCAGGAACTTCCTCTTCTTGCAGTTCCTCTATTTTACATGATTTCCTTTTTCAGGGATTGGTCTCTCCTGACATGTCCAAAATATATGAGGCGAAGTTTCACCATCCATGCCTCTAAAAAGCATTCAGGAAGCATTCTGCCTGTACTTCTGTCAAGACAGATTTTTGTTGTTTTGACAGTTCATCATACTTTTCCATATTCTTCCCCTGCACCATTTTTCAAATGCATGTATTTTTCTTTGGTCTTTTGTATCCAAGGTCCAATATTCACATATATATGAGGTAACTGAAAACATCATGGCTGGGGTCAGGTGCATGTTAATTCTCAAAGTTGTATCCTTTCTTTTCTATAATATAGAAATAATATACCACAGATAAACCCAAATGCAATGCTTCATTTGCTCTCCTGACTGCTATTACCATGAGCATTCATTGTGAATCTAAGCAAGATAAATTCCTTAACAACTATGCCTTTAATGTTTTCTCTATTCATCCCAATGTTACTTCTTGGTCTAGTTATGAGGATTTGGGTCTTCTTTACATTAAGTTGTAATACATAGGGAAGGTTGCAATCCTTGATCTTCATTAACAAGTGCTTCAAATTCTCATAGCTTTCAGTCATCAAGGTTGTGGTATCCAGATATTAAATTTTATTAATAAGCTTTCCTCTGATCCTGATGCTGCATTCTTTTCCATATAAGCCCACTACTCTAATTATTTGCTCAGCATAAATGAGGAAGTATGGTGAGAAGATGAACCTTGACACAAACCTTTTGTGATTTAAATACATGAAGCTCTTGTACTGTTGACATAATTACCTCTCAATCCATGTACGGGTTTCACGTGGCACAGTGGAGCTTTCTGGAATTCCCATGCTTCTCTGTCTTACTCTATTTTGTTCAAGATGGATTTATTTGTTGCTAAGGACTCAAAATCCATTTTAATTTTCCTCTTATTTTTTTAAGCCATTCAAGCGTCTCTTTAGCTTTGAGGAATAAGGAATATGGAAGGATTTTGTTTGTTTGTTTGTTTTAAAGAAACAGACTATATATATCTACGCAAGCCATATCAAGAAATGAATCACCAAAACCCTATTAAACCCTACATAGATGTGATGTTTTGGGCAACCCCCAAAGCTTCCCTTTCTTTTCAAGACTATTCACAGTTTGTTATTATCCAGACAGTTGAATACCTTTGTGTAATCAGTGAAACACAAGAAAACAGCTTTCTGGTATTCTCTGTTTTCAAACAAGATCCACCTGACATGAATGATAGTCCTTGTTGTGTGTTCTCTTCTGAATCTCACTCTAACTTCTTGAAGCTCCCTGTCAGTGTATGGGTGCAACTACTGTTGGATGGTCTTTCGCAAACTTTTGCTTGCATGTGATATCATTGATATTGTTCTATAATTTCAGCTTTTGGTTGGATCACCTTTCTTTGGAATGAGTACAAATGTGGATCTTCTCCAGTTAGCTGTCCAAGTAGGTCCCTTCCAACTTTCCTGGGATAAATGAATGGGTGTTTCCAGTGCTTCAACAGCTTGTCGAAATGTTTCAATTGGTATTCCATCCATTCCCAGAGCATTATTTTGGATTAATGTTTTTAGTACAACTTGCACTTCTTTCTTTAGTACCGTTGGTTCTTGGTCATATACAACTTCTTAAAATAGTTGGATGTTGACTCGTTCTTTTCAGTATAGTGACTATGTGTATGCGTTTCATCTTTTTTTTTTTTTGCTGCTTCTTGCATCAGTCAATAATCTATCCAGAGTATATTTCTATATTACAACTCAAGGCTTGGGGTTTTTCCTTCAGTTCTTTGAGTTTACGATGAGCAGAATGTGCCCTTCCTTTTTGTTATCCTAACTTTATATCTTTGCACATGTAATTATAATTTTTTTACTTTGCCTTCTTGAACATGCTTTTGAGCAAGAAAATTTTCAGTTCATAGTATGTTCTTTCCTTTAGAATTTATATGCACATAATGCTCAGAAAAACTCATAAATGGAATTCATTTTTTGATAAATTCAATGAGTATAAAATAGGTATTTTGAAGCAAAGTTTTGGTTTAAATTAGAGAAAATCTTTATTTCTGTTCCCTACTCAGTTGATCTCAAATTAAAGACACTTGGTCTATAAGTTGCAATTATTATAAATATTTTTCAAAGAAATAAATGATTCCAAATTGCTGAATAATTAAAATATACTACAAATCTTTTTCTACTTAGCTCATACTGTGTGTACTTTGGGATCAGAACTAGTTTTCATGTGAACATGGAAAACTTATTTAAGTCAAGCAGCTCTCAGATTTTTATAGGCCTATTATCTACTGACTGATTTAGCCTCCAGAGTAAAGGTAGGGGGAGGGGGAAGAAACAGATACTAAACTACCTTTTCCTCTAAATATTCCCCTTGAGTTCCTCTTGTTAATCGGCTTCTTTGGAGTCAGGGACCAGAAAATCACTTTAATAGCCTGCCATGTATTGAAATCAAGCATTTTCCCTCAAAGCAATTTGTTCATTCCAAGTTAAATGCAAATTGATTTCTATAAGGTGCAGAAAGCAAATTGGCATTTGCTCTAAGTTCCTGAAGCAGACCTGAAGTTAATGAGTGGTTGAAGAAGGGAGGGACTGATCAAACCAAGACTGATCACTTGAAGACCTGATATTGCCTCACCTCAGAAGCATGAGGTCATGCATCCGGCCCACTTGGTAAGATTACTGAAAGCCTAGAGTCCTAAGACTCTGATGAGTGTCCTGGTTGTTGAGTTCATCCCAGGCTATGCTTTGTTCTATGTGCCTCTTGATGTTCCTTGGAGCTATCATAAACCTTTACTTGTGTTTGTAATTTAGGTGCCCTCAAATTCATCCTGACTCTTAGCAACGCTAGATGCAACAGAACAAAACTGTGCACTACCCAGTTCTGCACCATGCTCTGAATTGTTCTATGAGCCCACGTTATAGCTACTGTGTCAATCCACATTGTTAAGTGTCTTCCTCTTTATGCTAACCCACTTACCAAGAAATTTGTCCTTCTACAGGGACTAGGTATTCTTGACAACTGGTTCAAAGGAGAAAAGACTACATCTCATGATCCTTGAATCCAAAGAACAATCTTGCTGTATTTCCTCGAATGCAAGAAGATAAGCCTATCTGCTTGAGTAAAGATTGACAGCCTTCACAGTCAACAACAAATCACTCTGAGGCAGGTTGACTAGGTTGAAGTGGTTTTGATTTGTGGTTTATTCCTCAAGCTCAATTCCCTAGGACCAGTGCAATGAATATGCCATCATTCAAAATATTGAGAGTAATAATGTGTCTCTTTCTAATACAGTTTGTACCAACTTAAATTATCTCTATTTGTTTCAACATTCATGGATAGTGAGATTCAAACTTTCCGACTCAGGGCAGAAAGATAGATTCTTCAGCTATTAGTAAAATAGGGAAAACAAAAGCATAATTTGTGAAGAAGACCATGGAATGTGAATGCATGAAAATTCAAGAGTGTACCAAATACCCCAACTCCTGTCAGCTACCTAAATCTTCTATTATCTGTATTAAGAGACTATGCATTCTGGTCAAGTGACCTTGAGAAGGCATGCACCAATCAAAATCTAATCTCAAGTAACAGGCAACCTATTACTTAAGGTATTGGCTCCAGAGTTTATCTGGCTCCTCCTTTGAAAATCCTTCATCTTCTACTTTAAAGCTTCCTCAATTTATTTGTATCCTTAGGAGAGAAAGGGAGCAGAGGCACCTTATAATAACAGTTGCTTTATTTTTCCAGGAAAGATGCTCTGAGCTCACCTTCTGACAGCTTAAAATAGAAACTCAATCATTCAAAGGCCAAATAAGTTGTAGGCACTGCCTAGGAAGTTACTGGTCTCATAGCACATCAAGTTGTGAGTTCAGTGATTCTGAGAAGATTGAATAGACTAGGAAGTCACCTCTCTATTGCCCATGGAGGCAATTTGCAGGCAGTTCTCACTCCCAAATGGAGACGTAGCCATAGACTTGGACTAGGACTTGGATTTCTGTTGTAGTACGATGAATATCAAAGTTGGAGCAAATAAGAAATTGTGACATGTATGCATCTCATAAAAGATATTAGTTTTGCAATGAAAAGTTGGGTTCAACCCAATTCCCTCCAAAACCTTAGGGAGCCAAGAAAGGTCAGTCACAGGTCATCTGACAGTTTGAAACATTGTAGAGAGTGCTATTGTCAGGTTGTTGTTAACGAGCAAATTGGGTGACAGGTTCTTGAATGGGATAGGTCGTCCAACTAACAGTGGCACTCTTCTGACACCTTCACTGTAGGCAATGGGTATCTGGGCAATTAAATTCACTTAGGTAACACTTAAGCAAACCTAGGAAATGACCAGAATTATAGTTCATAGTGGGGAGGAAAAAAACATGGATGGCTCGGGACCTCACCCTTATTCCTAATTCGAATCTCAATTCCACTGAAGAATGAGATGGATTTCGCTTTCTGCTCGATGTCAGATTTGATGGAGCTGAGAATCCTAAAACTCACTGCCTTTGAGTCCATTCTGACTCATGGTGCTCTTCTGGGACAGAGGAGCCTTGTGGGTTTCTGAGACTATAACTCTTTATGGAAGCTGGAAGTCTCACCTTTCTCCAACAGCTCCACTGGTGGTTTTAAACTGCCGACCTTGCAGTTAGCAGCTCAACACAAATCCCAACATGCCAGCAGGACCCCCAGTAGAGATAGCTGCAGAGCAATAACACCAAACCCTATGATTAGGGTCTTACTAAGTATTAGGCCATGTGATAGGACGCTCAGACATTCGGGAGCATGGCTTCATTTCATCTACATAGCTATCCCACGATCTGTCTTTTTTTAAGTGAATGAAGGAAGGTTTGAAAAGGTTGAGTGACATTTTAAAACTGCTGCACTGGAAAGATAGCCATATTTCAAGCAGACAATTGAGTTGGCAATCTTGGCTTTCAGAATTCAGAGTCTAAGATGTCGAAACTTTACACTTGGTAGCTTAAGAATCAGCAGGGATGGCTGGGGTGGAGACCAAGAATCTGCAAATATTCTGTGCTTCTCAAAGGTTTTAGAAGACCCCCAGTAGGCTTGAAGAAGAAAAGAAATGCTGCCTTGCTATAATCCTGTGTTGGTATTGCTAATTGCCATTGTTAGTATAATTACTCCTATCTTTTGCCCTCACTGGCTCTCTATGCCCTCAAATAAGTTGTTTTCCTGTAGGAATTGAGCACTCTGGGTGGTGGGTCCAAAGCAAGCCAGTCAGAGTTCAACATTTTCTTGTGCTCCACAATTGTTGTTTTGTACATCTAACAATCAGCAGGTTTTTGTAAGTAGTTTGCTAGATCTTTCTTCCTAGTCTATCATAAGTCCAGAAGCTCTACTAAAACCTAGCAATGATGAATGACCCTCCCAGTATTTGAGAATTCCAGTGGCATAGCTTCCAGTATCATGGCAACAAGCAATCCACCACATTGTGCCAGACAGGCTGCTTCAGGTCTCTCTACACGAGGTGGTAGTGTTAATGAACATGTTCTTATTAGGAACTGGTGAAGGTCAGCCATGTGGGCAGTGCGCCACCATAAAGCCCCAGCGTTCTCCTTAGAATTCATCCATTTCAAAGGACCATTCTCTTGGATCTTAAAAATCCATCAACACAGACCTTTCAAGCAGCAAAGTTACAAAAGAGCACACGTTTTAAGAGGTTTTGGGGTTTTGTTTACTTTTTTCAAAAGTTCTGAAAATATGAAGATAAAAGAGAATGATTCCTAAAACAGACTTTGCTTGGAAGCCAAGGCCTGAAGGTTGTAGTCCTTAAATAGGGATTGGAATGGGGGAGGGTGGAAAATGGGAAGCAGGAGGGAGGGCTGCATGTCCGAAGCCCACTTCATTTGAACTCCGCTTTCTTCTCTCCTTGCTAAGCTACCAACCACTTTCAGGTAACGACCAACTGATATCTGGGGGCCAACACTGACCCAACTTCCCCTGCCTTGTTTCAAATGCGATCTGGTTTTACTTAGATGAATTAAATGTCACTATATTTGTTTCTGTGAATTGTTCCAGCAAAAATTACAGCATCCATGTCTGAAGTCTGTAAGACTGTCTGCCTTTCTGGGCTATTTATAGTTGCCTTTTAAAAATGCTAATAAAGGCTTTTAGATTGTTATTGGTTTGTTTTCTCTGTAAGAAGTCTCAGAATTGGTACAATCCAAAGCATCACCTCAGAATTCTCATTTTTATTTGGACTTATTGAGCTTTACAAAAGTGATGCATGTTCAACGTCAAATGTGAGGGGTAATGCAGGCAGAAGGGAAAGACTATGAAAAAAACATTATTGTAGAAATGAACATTTTGCTTGTCATGTCTTAACAATGGACTTGAAGCAAATTCTATTTTAAAAGTGTTGCTAGAGGCCTGCATTGTGGTTCTTCTTCACTGAACAGTGAATTTATTTAGTTTTTGCACTTTATTCTTTTCCTCTACCACTTTGAATAACTATGAAGTTACTATTAATCTAAGACACCCATCTCCTATTTAACAGACAGTTGGGGTCGATGAGAAAGAGGAAGACCCTTAACATGATGAAATGACAGTGGCTGCAGAAATGGGCTCAAATATACCAAAAGTGAGGATGAGTAGTGCTTCTTCCTGTTTGAGGTAGGGTTGCTATGAACCAGACAGAGCACACAGCATCTAAGAAGAAACCCTAAGAGGCCCTCACCAAAATGGACCACCATCAGAGAAGGATAACCTATACTTGTCTCTGTGCTTATCCGAGCCGGTTCCTTTAGGATAAATTTTTATGAGCATTCCTGGATCAGAAAGAGGTGCCAAATACATTGGGTCTTATCATAGATAGCCAAATCCATTGAGAAATAGTTTGTACTTAAAGAGAACTGGAATTTTACTATGAAGCGTGCCACAGAATAGGAAGGTCAACACTTTTAGCTAATGTGGATCTGCAATCCAGGTGCAGTCCAGAGATTCAGTGGCCTTTCCCAAGTGGTGAAAAACAAGGAGACTGCTTTAAAGACAAGGTACACCTGACCCAAGTCCGGGTATTTTTCAATCATCTCACAAGCATGTGAGACATTGAGTAAGGAATGCTGGAACGGAACTGATGCCTGTGAATTTGGTGCCTGCCCGGGGGGGAAAACATATGAAAGTGTTTGGACTGCCAGAAGAGCAAATACCTTTCTTGGAAAAGCTGCTACCACCATGTAGCTTGAAGGTGAGGCTAGCAAGACAAACATGGCCAAAGAAGATAGGTAGGTCTGTTGTGACAAGGCCAAGGAACACACGGATCAATTGAAGGGCAGAGATAGAAAGGGCTTGGTAAGCCCCGTCCTTGCCCTTTTGCTCTTGGATCTGTAGACCAGCTGGCTGCCTTGTTCATCCTGTGCCTTGATCTCCAAGCAAAACTACTTATGGGACACCTAATCATGAACTGTGTAGCTGTGAGTTGAGGTTCCTTCAAGTCCTGCTTCGCCATGCTCCTGGTATATACATCTCTTGAGCTGGGGAGTATTGGACTCTGTCATCTGGCTGACTATTGATGACCTGCTTTGCTCTTTGCTGCCTGTGGCAGGATAGCTTGAATTGCTCTACAGAGGACTACTCAGTGGCCCTCAAGACTCCAAGGACTGTCAGTCTATTAGCTGTCTCGCGCAAGTGAGTTACACTGAGCCATTTGTTCTGCTTGATAGAGTAGCTAACTATTTATTTCTTGCCTTATATATTCTTCTATCTATAAACATATAAAAAGAATTACTAGTGTCCTGGTTTTGTTTTTCTAGCGAACCCTGTCTAACACATGTACTTTGGACATGGGTTCAAAAAAAAAAACACAAACAAGTCCTTGGAAAAGGACATCATAGATGGTAAAATGGAAGGGCAACAGAAGGAAGGAAGACTTTTGATGTAATGGACTGTCACAGTGGCTACCACCTTGGGCTCCAGCACAGTAACAATGGCAGGATGCCCTAGTGAAGAGGTCACAGGTTTAGACAGAATTCATCCTTTTGTGCATGAGGTCTCTATCTGTCAAAACGAACTTGAAGACACTGAACCATAGCAACAACAATTCCACCATCAGTGGTTTTAAAGATTCAATCAAGCCCATCCTCTTGAGAGGTGCATTATTTTCTTTTTAACTCTAGGTTTCCAGGGTTCTGTAGCAGAGTTCACTTAACAGCAATTGCCCTGTTGTTGTGCACCATCAAGGTAATTTTGATGCACAGAAACCCTGCTGGACAGAATAGAAGCACTACATGAGTTTTCTTAATGCAGGCACATTTCTGGCAGCACCATGTTTAAGCACATGTTGGCTAACTTGTTTTCCTATTAGAATTCATATCCCCTTGAAAGTAAATATTGGTACTACCTTTCCATTGATCACATATTTCTTCATTCACTCCTGCAACATAAATTGGCGAGTGTGTAAATTCCATACATTTTCTTAGCCACTGGGCGTATAGTGCAGATAAGACAAATGTGGATGTGCAAGCTCAGCCATCAGGCAATACGGTCACCCACCTATCACTCAGTCATGGCAAATGTCTTAAGGTAAATTGATCCTGTTAATGAGACAGACAATAGGAATGAGCAGTGAGACAGGGTTTTTCTTCCTCATCAGAAAAGACCTCTCTGAGAATGAAGCATGATGAAGGGGGGGAAGGGTGGAGAGGGGACAGGGAAGATTCCAGGCACATTAAGAAGTTGCACAGGCTCGGGGGTGGGGAGGGGTGGGGGAGGAAATACAAGGGACAAGGACAGAAATGTCCCTCTATGTTGTTAGAGCAAGATTTGGTCAACTTTTCTGGAAAGAGCAAAGCAGAAACTATCTTAGATTCTGCAAGTCAGATGATCTCAATTGCAAGTATACCCCTGTTCCATGTTACCACAACCACTGGGGATCATAGAGGGACCATGGGTTCAATAGATGGACCAGGTATTAAATAATAACAGTAGAAACCAAGTGGGTAGGATTTGGCCCTTGGGTTGCTGTTTCCTGACTTCTGTGTTAGCCAGGCACTAAGGCCAGAGGGTGAAGAGGGAGAGAGCAGTAGACCGTACAGTGCCTGGTAGGAGGGGCCTGGATTGGATCATACATCTTGTACTCCTCACTCAAAGGGCAAGGTGAAACCATGGAGAAATTCTAAGCACAGAGTGACATGTTTAAGTTTTGTTTCAAAAAGAGAACAAAGACAGTCAAAATGGAAATAGATACCTGTTTGGAAGGTGTTGCTGTGGTGTGCTGAAGAGAGACTCATTTTGATGGAACTCTTATTCCCTGCCATTGAGTCTATATCAACTTCTTCCCCGCTCAGATATGCACCATCACATTGCTGGGTTCTTGACTCCTCACCCAAACCCCAAACCAAACTCAGTGCAGACTCATAGTAAACCGATAGGATAGGGTAGAACTTCCCCTGTGGGTTTCCAAGATTATAACTCTCTATGGGAGTAGAAAACCAAAGCCTTCTCCCATGGAGAGACTGGTGGTTTTTAACTGCCAACCTTGAGGATTGAAGTCCGGCTCATAAACGTTATGCCACCAGGGCCCTTCTCATTCCTTACACTCCCCAAGTCAAACTCTGCCATCCAGTCCACACTGACTCATAGCGACTCCCGGTAAGTTTCTGAGGCTGAAACTCTTTACTGGAGTCGAAAGTCCCATCTTTGTCCCATGGAATGACTGGTGACTTCACATTGCCAACTACGTGCTTTGCAGTGCAGTACATAACCATTATGCCACCAGGGCTCCATACAGTTGCCTCGCATAGTAAGATTCAACCCCTTGGTGACATTTCCTCAAGATTCAAAGGCTTGCTTTTGAAATTCTGATGGGGAGCGCTGAGCCTCATCATGATGGGAATCTTCAAGTCTCCCCTATGTGTAAGTGTATAGGTTACTCTACATCTGTACTGGCTACAAATTGGCTGCTAACTCTAAGGCTAGGAGTGTGAAAATATTCACTGCACCATGAGAAAAAAATAAGACTTTCTACTCCCATGTAAAGAATTATGGTTTCAGGAAACCCATAGGACCATGTCTACTCTGCTGCTCAGAGTCACAATTGAGTAACCTGGCAATGAGCTGGGTTTGGGATTGGGAGTCTCTGAGTCATTCTAGTGAATTGTTGAACCCAAAGGGGTAGTAGGAACCATGAGGTCAAACAGTAAGGTATCACAGGGACTCCCAAGCTGGCAACTGACATGATGAAGGGGTGGAGAGAGCCATACCTGATTCTGGAGCCTGTAGAACAGAGAATTGGAGTGTCTTATTGACTCTCCAAGCTTAGACTAGCTGTCTATTTGACAGTCTGAAGGTCTGGGTGCTTTCAGTTTGTAAGCTAGGGCTAGGTGAGGGTCCCAGGGGAAAAATGGTCTAAAAGACATTTCCAAATCTAATGTGTAAGCGCTGACCCTGTGGTTGGCGAGAGGATTCCAATTTGAGAGCTGATGAGGAGGATGGAGAAGTGGGACAGTAAGGACTGGATCCATTTCCATGTTGTGGAAATTGCATTCAGGCTGATTCTTTCACAAAATCATCCAAGCTGATGAGCATCCCCGACTTTGCTCACTAGACCCATTTTTAAGCCACTTGCTGTCCACTGGATTCTGACTCTTAGTGATTCACCCTTTAAGACAGAGGAGACGTGGCACAGAAGGTACCCAAGCCTATCATCTTAATGAAAGCAGACCAATACATCTCTCTCCTGAGGACAGGATGATGGGTTTGGTCTACAAACCTTTCTCTTAGCAGCCAATGGGCCCAACCTTGGTGCAACCAGTCCTCCTTGCTCCTTCAAAACCCCAAACCCAAATCGCTGTCATCAAGTTGTTTCCGACTCACTCTAACCATATAGGACAAGGTGCAATTGTCCTGTGGAATTACAAGGTCTGTAATTCTTCATTGGAGTAGAAAGACTTGTCTTTCTCCCATGGAAATGCTGGGAGTTTGGAGCGAGTGACGTTTAGCAAGCCACTCCACCACCAAGACTCCTTTGCTCTTCACGTACTTCACCTACCTCGGGCCTCGGCTGAGTTCCCTGGATAGAAGGGCTGAGAAAAGTGAGACACCTGTTACATAAACCAGGTGAAACTAGATGAGAGATAAGGAAAGCCTTGGTTCTGAGATAAAATTCAGATCGGTTCCTGTCATGGTGGGTGCTTGTGGGAACCCGGTTTCAGAATTAGCTTAGAACAAGGAATCCTGCAGCCAAATTATACCTATAAGTCATGGGAGCCAGCAGAATCAGATATAGGAGGCCGGGAGGCAGGCAGAGTGGTTATGACAGGCTACTAACTGCAAGATCAACAGCTATGAGCCACCTGCAGCTCCATGGGGAAGACAAGGCTTTCCACTGTAAATAGTCGCAGTCTTAGAAACCCACAGGGCCAATTTAGCTTTGTCCGGTAGGGTCATTATGAATCCGAATTGACTCCATGGCCATGAGTTTGAGTTTGGTAACCACTGGATAGTGTTTCTTAGGTTTTCTGTGTAGCTCTCCTACCTAAGAACCACCTGGAGATCTCCGTAAGCAATGTTTCTGATTCCGTGTTCCTAGGGTGGTAAAGCAAATTCTCAACAAGCAGTTGATGCCAAATAGATCCATGCACAGGAGGCCCTGGTACCATGGGAGAATAAGTTCTGAATCGAGAGTGTTTTGTCTTGAGGCCGGGGCCAAGATATATGTGTGTCTTCTCCCGTTAATCAGCTCTCAACTTGACCCTCTGTTCTTCTGAAAAACCTTCTCTGGTCACCTGTCACAACAGAGCCCCCCCCCTCCCATTCCCGCTTCCCAATTCTTTTCTATACTATTACTTTTGTTTCCTTTCCTTAAAATGTGTTACTATCAGGCATTATTTTATTGTGTCTGTGTATACAGGCACCTGACCCCAAAGATGTAAACTGCAAAAAGGCAGGGGCTCAGTTCAACAGTGTTTAGAAATGGGTTGGTCTGACACATGTTCTCACCCACTGCCATTGCCGTTGAGTTGATTCTGGCTCATAGCTATCCTCTTAAAAAGGGTATAACTGCTCTTGGGGGTTTCAGAGACTTTATTCTTTATAGTAGTAAAATGCCTCATCTTTTCCCCAAGGAGTGACTGGTGCTTTCAAATTGCTTATTTTGTGCTTAGCGTCCCATCATGCTATCCACAATGCCATTAGGCTCCTTGACATATCTAGAAGCTTAATTAAAATAGAGAATGAATAAAATAAGAATGAAACCCACCAGGGACAAATTCCCCAAGGGGAAATTCAGAGACCACTGCAAAAGTACTCACTTAGAGAGTAAAGGAGGAATGAACTGTGATCTTCTTGGGGAACATCACTTGTTATGGGTCTCACAAGGACAGGGTACCTACCTTCTGTAGGAACCAAAGTCCAGTTCAAGGTCCCATGAAAGCCATGTGGCTTGCCATCCAACCAGGACAGGGTGTTGCATGCTGATTTAGCAAAAGAAGAGCAAGAGGAGCTTTCATAAACATCTCCATAAAGATGATCACATTGTTCACAACAACAACAAAAAAAATAGGTGGGTAAGTAGGTGGGTAATGACCTAATGGATTTCTGTAGCCTGTTCATTTTGCCAAGGCTGTAAATGTTGTTACCTTCAGTCTGTAATGTGATGCTTCAATCAGTGAGAGATAGAAGTAGAGATAGATAAGGACATAGACTTGGAGGTAGAGAGTGAGAAAGACAGAGTCCAGGGCTTTGAGGAACTAGTGAAAGTAAAGGGAAATGAACTATGAGCTTCATGGTGGTCAAAAACAGTGGTGTCATTTCTATACTTAAGATGAAGGATTGCAATGGGTACCATGTTGTCTGCCTTCATGTCATTGCAAGTGGAAAGCTTCTTCACAGAGTTGAAACAGATGCTCTGATATTTCGCAGAGGTGGAAGCTGATTCAACCACTTACTTAGTAGGGCCTTTCTCAATGAAAAGGAGTGTGGCAGTCATGTGCTTACGTTAATTTTATGATTGAAATGTAGGGATGGAGTCTATCCTGTTAATTTGGAGATAGCCAATGAGTAGCCAATGAGGCCTCTCTGTGGGCATGGCTTTCTCTTGAGACTTCTGGGAAATCTTGCAATATTTCCCTCGTGAAGATGAGAAGCTATCTTCCCCAGTAGTTGGGAGTTAGTCTCAGAGGCAATGAGTCACAGAAAAGACAAGATGGCAGCATCCGAGAAGCTGGAGGAGCTGGCCGAGAGACCACACGGCTTTGCTCTGATGCAGCCAGACTTCTGAAGCTGGAGTGGCATGCTGTTGATGGACCCTGAGCCCTGGAGCCATGTGAAGACCCCCTGCCAGCGCCAGAATTCTGCACCCACTGACCTGTGACTTCGTGAGTCGAAAGGAGACTTTATAGACCGATTTTGGACATATAGGTTAATATCGGACTTTTGACTTTGTACTGGACTGGATTGGAATGCCTTCTTAGTGTCACATTCCTTTTGTATATAAACCCTTTCCTTACATCTACATGCGTGTCTATGAAATTTGTTCCTCTAGCTTACCCGGACTGGCACATTATGGTACCTCAAGAGTGGGGTACTAGAGAAGCAAATCATAAGATGGAAAGTAGAAGCTTGTTTGACTTGTACCTCATGGTATTGTTACTTCTTTGGCTAGACAGAAGTCAGATATGCCCTTGGAGTTTACTGAGTTATTTTCTGGAAACAATATGGAAAGTTAAAGTTTTGATTATTTTGTTTGGATGCTGTCTTTGGTTATTTCTATATAAAATGAATACTGTTAATATATATCTTGAGCTAAGGGATAAAAACTGCCTTTTAAATGTCTCAGAACCTGTCCTGCTAAAGGAGAATCATTAAGAAGGTCAGAATGCATGACCGAAAGGAGAGATCTGTTTTGATGCCTTCAGAGACCTAATACAATGTTTTTGTGTAAATGGTAGTTTAGATAAGGATATAGATAAGCTTAATAAGTATTCACCTTGACTGTTTTAAGAATTAAGTTTGATTTCTGACTATGCTGCTTATACTGATTTCTTATGCCTGTTATTGTAAATATAAGGATGCATAGAAATGTTTATTGGGAAGTATGTAGAAGAGTTTGCAAATCTACTTACATTAAGTCAAGCATTGACCTCTAGAGAGTTTAGGACTTAGCATCAAAGACATCTCTAAAGTGATTAAGCCCACCTTGAGCTCAAATGGGGTTAGGACACACCTGGAAAGACTTCTCTGAAGAAAGAAACCCCACCCAGACTTTCGGAGTACTCAGCATACTTGTAGTCTGAGAGGTCAGACTGACCGATAAAGAAGGATAGAGTCAATTTCCTTGGAAAATCCTGACTGGTGATTGTCTTCAAAAGCAAGGAATCTGGATCCATGAAGACAACTCCCCTCTGGGTCTGAATGTTAAAGGAAACTTGTGGCAGGCTGAAATGCTTGTTAGGTGACCACCCAGATTTACTGCTTCTCGGTGAAAGCAGGAGAAATGTGGCAATAAAGAGCCGGGTTGACTTTGGCCACTGACACGCGGGAACTTGGGTTCACAGGAAATAGAGGAGACAAGAGCGGGTTTCCTGGTCTGAAGTTCATGACCTAGCATGAGAGAGCTAGGCATGTTGAGAATTTATTGGGACCTTGGTCTAAAGGAAGGCGACCATGGCTACTGTGGTGAGGCTAAGTGGAAAAGCCCAATGACTTGACCAGAACACGACCAGAGGAAGAGAAGCGATTTAAGTCTGTGACCTGGTGCATATCACTGCTGACTTTATGGATGGCCTGTCCTGAATTGACTTTGCTAATGGATGCACGCTTCACAAGTTTCCAACTGGAATGAAGATTCCTCACGTTGAATGATATGATTGTTTCCTTAGAGCACTGAGTTGATGTAAGTGGGCAATATAGAAATTAGATACCCAAAATGGGGGAATGAAAGCATGAGGTGGTTTGGCTTGCAAACTCTTATAGATGGTGGAATATATATTCATAGGATTATAGGATCAAGGTGTAGACATTTTGTAACTACAGTTGTAAGGCACAGGATGTTTTTTGTTTTGTTCACTTATAGAATTTTATTTTTAAATGGTGGTGACACATGTTGAATTGTATGCATTTTAGGTATAGGTATGATTTTATTGTTTATTTGAAGGTTACATATGGTTACAGAGTTACGTGAAAGTATAAAATTAACAAGAGGTGGTCTGTGGCAGTCATCTGCTTATGTTAATTTTATGATTGAAATGTAGGGATGGAGTCTAGCCTGTTAATCTGGAGATAGCCATTGAGTAGTCAATGAGGCCTCTATGTGGGCATGACTTTCTCCTGAGACTTCTGGGAAATCTCGCAATATTTCCCTCGTGAAGATGAGAAGCTATCTTCCCCAGTTGTTGGGAGTTAGTCTCAGAGGCGATGAGTCATGGAAAAGAAAAGATGGCAGCATCCGAGAAGCTGGAGGAGCTGGCCGAGAGACCACACGGCTTTGTCCTGAAGCTTTGTCCAGCTCTGAAGCTGGAGCAGCATGCTGTTGATGGACCCTGAGCCCTGGAAGCAAGGAGCCATGTGGAGACCCCTGCCAGCGCCAGAATTCTGCACCCACTGACCTGTGACTTTGTGAGTTGGAAGGAGACTTTATAGACTGATTTTGGGCATATGGGTTAATATCGGACTCATGACTTTGTACTGTACTGGATTGGGATGCCTTCTTAGTGTCACATTCCTTTTGTATATAAACCCTTTCCTTACATCTACATGCATGTCTATGAATTTTTTTCCTCTAGTCTACCGGACTGACAAAAGGAGCTTCCGATTCCCTATTCCATTCAAATGTCACAAAACTACATGGACATCTAAATTAATATCCCCATACCATAAAAGAAGATGCTTAAGTTTAGGGAGAGTTGACTCAGAAAAGCAAATGAGAGGTAAAGGATAGAAATGAATTCTGCCTTCTGAAGGAGACTTTGCCCACCATGTGAAAAAACACATTTTATTTGAGATTATTTTTTCCTTCAGGGAATATGATTTTTAAACCAGAAACATTTGGAATTATCATTCATATTATTTGAGTATCATCATGACACCCAGAGTCCAGAATTCAGGAACATAATCCAAGCTCCAAATTTCCACTACCATTTAAAAATAAAATACAGCAGCATTTTTGGGTGTGGGAGGATTTATGCTTAGGAGAAGTTGGTCTTAGGAAAGATGTCCAGATACTGATATTGCCAATCTGCAAGTTCAGATTCCTGGTTCTCTTTCCCATCTCTACCTTTTCCATTTTGTTATTCGCTCACTCCTTATATTAGGACGTTCCCCTCCTGAAAGAAGTTAGTATATATAGTTCTCAAATTGGATTGGGATATGGATTAGTCACTATAACCAAGTAAAGGGTAAACTCTATGATCATTGAAAAGTTCAGAGAGGCCAGGTTGAGAGTTTCAGGGCAGAAGAGAACAGACCAGGAAGACAGGGCCACTGTGTCGCCACCTGAGACCTGTTGTGGGAATGATAGCACCTGAGAAGGAAATAAGAGAATATTTATCTACAAAGGAGAAAGAGTTTGAAAACAAGAAGCCAGCTAGCATTTGCAGAGGCATGAGCCACATGTAGGATGTTCTCTGTGAAGCCGGTATACAGCAATTTAAGAAAGAGTTCCACCTAAGTATGTCTTGATGTCTTAGGAGGATTCCAGGCAAGATAAAGCTCAGGCATCATTCCAGTGCAAGAAGTTGCAGGGCAGGTTTTTAGCAAAAGAGTCCAACTTGTTTGACTTCAATCTTTCTTATTGATACCTTTCTGTCTTTCTCCTCAGACACTAAGGTCCACCCACATGTTATCATCGTCCTGTAGTCTTCCATTCACCCCCAGTACATATGCCTTTGACTACCCCCTCTCACAGATTTCTATGCAAGTCCATCTTTAAGGACAATGACCCACACAAGAAATTAGGTCATCTTTTCAACTTACTACCTCATCTGCTCTCACATTTCCACCCAAACTTATCTCATCTAGTAGTTCTCAGGAAAGTAACTTGATTACTGCTGGCTTCTCCTTTTCAGCACATAGAAAAAGGTCCTTGCTGACTGCACATGGCTTGTTGTTTGGGGCCATGATTTAATTCCAAATCACACCCACCTGGTTGGACAGAGTGGTACCACACCAAAGGGTTTGTAAAGCTTTATGGAAGTCCCTGCCACAGCTACCTCCCACCGAAAAACTGATGTGTTTAAATAGTCCACCTTTTCCTTAGTCAAGCTGCACTCATTAGCTTTACCGTGGTGCTATTCTGTCCTTTATCACAAGGTTTCCAAAACATAAATAGATAAATAGCCAAGCTCAATGCTCTGGAATCAATTCCAACACTCAATGACCCTAAAGGATAGGATAGAACTGCTCCAGTGGGTTTCTGAGATGAGAGTTGAAAAGCCTCATCTGCCTCTCATAGAGCTGCTGGTGATCTCAAACTGCTGACCCAGCCCATCGCTGAGTTTCGAGACTGTATGTATGGCCAACAGGTGGAGGAATGGGCTCAAATTTGGTGGGAAGCACTGGAACACTGTTGTGCCTTGAGAAGCAGGATACTCATGAAATGTCCCTGTCATTACGGGGGCTGCCCGTTCATAAACCTTTCCCCTGGAATCCATACAGAATGGAGGCCAAGTAGCATATCCAACGAGTGGAAGCTGGTTAGAAAAACAGAATTGTCTTGTCACCTCCTGCTCACGGAGGCTTCCATGTGAGTCAGAGAACAACTGTCCGATAGAATTTTTCATGGTTGATTTTTCAGAAATAGCTTGTCTGGT
This sequence comes from Nesogale talazaci, assembly GCA_004026705.1. Lineage (NCBI taxonomy): Eukaryota > Metazoa > Chordata > Mammalia > Afrosoricida > Tenrecidae > Nesogale > Nesogale talazaci. The sequence continues at coordinate 196,598 of PVJH01000754.1, forward strand.
CACATCAATGCAGCATATTAAAAATGAATAAAAGAAGGACACCTCACTATTTTGTCTAGCCAGTTTGAACCAAAGATTTTCATTCCTCGTTGTTTGCTCCGTTCACAAGCAGACGCATGGGTAACACTCACTGCCATTGAATGGATTCCAACTCATAGCCCCAGAGAGGACAGGGTGGAACTGGAACTGTGGGTTTCTGACACTGACACTCTTGAGGCAAGTGGACAGCTTCCTCCTTCTCCAGAGGAGAGGCTGGTGGTTTCAAACTGCTGACCTTTGGCTGGCAGCCCACTTAGTTACTGCTATGCCACAAGGACTCCCTCAAACATGAGACCGAGGATAACTGATCTGGTTACCATTCCTCCCTTTCTTTAAAGTGGACTGGTACTTAGGAAATGCGCCCTTGATAGTATCCTTGATGGAGGAAAGAATATGTCAATAATGTAAGAATGCCAGCAGAATTGCCTGTTTTTGAAATTTCCGTACTAAACCAAGAATGCTTGCATCAGAGTAGCACTGTCCCAGTGGGCTTCCAAGGCCGTAAACCTTTACAGAAGTACACTGCCATATCCTTGTTTCCCAGGTGGTGGCTGGTGGGTTTGAACCACCGACCTTTCCATTAGCAGCCTAGGACTGAACCACACCGCTGAGCCATCGGGCCTCTGGAATAGAAATTAAGACCCACAATAATGAACCCTAACAAAAGACATGTGGTTTGGGGGTGGAATTATCACAGCTGCCACTTGCCTCCTGACGTGATTACAGTACTCAGGAATAAATTTTCCACACATCCCAATGCCTTCACTGGTGGCCTGTATTAATTGGAAATCCGTTTACTGATGAGCAGGCTTTTGAAGGGGCTGTAAAAGTGACTTGTTTATGACAATTGCTGGCACTACTGGCATTCTAAGCGATGCCAAGGAATGCCATGTCAAATAAACATATTTTTTTCTCTCCTCCCTGTTTGGCAGCAAAAAAAAAAAAAAAAAAAGAAAGGCAGAGTCACACAGTAGCTCTTGATTTATGAACTGTTTTCTGACTCATAGACTCCCACGACGTGTGTTGCTCCCTTTAAGCATCTGCGTTGGCACCTGCCAACAACAGAACAACCCCATCTCCAAACAAGGGTCTCAACTTGAAACCACCTGGACCTGGGATTCTTCATTGCCATTCCCCCCTGCCTCCTATGGCCAGGGCAGGGAGTGGAGACTAGAGGTCACCTCCCTTGCAGCTTCCTTTGTTTGTAGGGCGTCATTCTCTGACAGATCAGGTCAGGACCCACAATCGAAGGTGGCGACTGTGTACCAGATCTGTTCAAATACATTTTGTACATTCAACTATCTAGCAAGGATTTTGGCAGCCCTGGGTGCCACCCGGAAATAGCCCTACTTCAGGGCAAATAATACAAATGGGGCAAAAGTGCCCACTAGAAGAAGCTGCAGGCACTATTCACAGGTGGCGAGCATGATGCGTGGGGCCCGGGGAGCGACAAGGCTGTGGATGGGAAAGGGTGGGTTATATCCAGATAGATATTTAGTATCTGCCCTACAGGTTTGGTTTGGTTTCTTGTTTTTAAACAAGGAGAGATTTCCCATCTGTAATCAGAGTCTGTCCTCGCAAGTGGCCCAGCAAACAAAGTATGTATTGTAAAGTGGGTCTGGTCCCTAGAGAAGGGAGAGAAATGATTCCTTCTCAACAGAAGCAAAGTTAACCCTTCCTATCCCATGGCAGTTAGGAATTGCTTCTCTGGTTGGTTCCAAGGTGGAGGAAAGGGTAGGCTCTGTGTCAGGAATAACATGGACTCATACTGCCTCTCTGCTGCCTGTCTTAATTGGAAATCCATTTACTGAGACTTCGGGTTTCAAGAGACTCCCCGTTCCCCTGTACTTCTTGTCCACATTGAGCAGAGGCAGAAAGCGCTGAAGGGGGCTGCAGGCTCTTCTCCTTCTGCACAGAAGGAACTCAGGGGCATTTTGCAATTGCGTTTTTAAAACTTATTTTTAGATGGCAGCTGGGCAATGGGTTGCCCTGTTCCGTGGATGCTGGAGCTGCTGTGAACTCTCCATTTGACCGGGACCTTGGAAAGATGGCCTCGGGAGGAGGAAGCAGACCTTTGGCTGGGAAGACTTTGAGAGACTAGCTCACCACCTTCACAAAGCTTTATAACATGTGCCCTTTAAGAGGGAAACAGGATTAGCAACTCTGGCAAAATGTTTTCCTCCTATTCAGAGGGAAAGAGAGGAGTTGCCAGTGTCTGAAAGGGTTGAAGGGGAGAAAGGATGGAGGTCACTGAATGGAAACAGAGGCAATTTTACACCTCACTGAAAGCTTGCCCAGGATTGGTTTGGATTCTGCTGGGGTTCAGAAAGGTGTTTTGTTTGTCATCTTTAAACCAGTTTAAGGACTAAAGGTGGAGCTAGGGGGAAAGGCATTTCATCTGAAGGCAGGTTTCTGGTCAGTGGGTTGCATTCATCTCATTCCATACTGACCTGGGAAGAAGTACACGCAGAGGAAAAGGCGGTGAGAAGACACAACAGAAAGGTGTGGTCCTGATGATTCTGTACTTCCCTGAAAACAGCTAGAAATCTTGCCAGACTGCGAACCAAGCGCCTGTATTCTAGTCTGCGGATTACTTTGTATCCTGTGGGTCTTCATGCCAGCAATCAATGGGGACTGTGTTTATGTCCGGTCAGCAAAGGTAGCTGGGGCTTCATTTGGGATAGATTGTAGCATTTTCTCCCAACCTTACTCATATATAAAATCTGTTCTTCTTTACTTGTACCTTAGTATCCTCCCCCTCTCTTCCCCTAACAGCCTGGCATTCTAAAAGGAATTGTATGATACAACCGGGGGGATCTCCACAGGTCAAGCTCTGTTGTAGCTTTTTCAGGTAGCATAAAGGAAAATCTTATCTAAGGCAAAGTCTTGTCTGTGTTAAGAAAAGCAAGATGAGGGTTTACATACCCAAAGAAACCTGGGATGTTTACCAGGGGGGACAGCGAAAAGTCAGGAAGAGGGAGGCAGGAGAGAGTAGACAGACCGGCATTAAATTGAAGAAGATACATCTTGCTGTTGTAACAGGGAGAAAGTGAGGGAAAGGTGGGGGGGAGGACAGGAAAAGCTATGGGGAGGTTTGATATGCTCTTTAAGTTGTTAAATACTGTGGTCTGATATGCAAACCCCCATTAACTCACAGTGAAATGTGTGTGTGTGTGTGTGTGTGTGTGTGTGTGTGTGTGTTTTCAAAAGCGCTTGAAGTTTCGCTGATTGCTTGAAGTGTGGTTTTGGTTTCTTTCCTTAGGCTTCACCTGACCACCACGGCAACACCCAGCTACCTACCTGGGACGTTTGTTCCTGCAAACCAGACCTAGATGCCCTACGGGCGCTGGAAAGAATGAGCTATTACAGCAGCAACTACCGGATAGTCAACGTGGACTCCAAATACCCGATCTACCCTCCGGAACACGTCATCGCGGAGAAAAGGAGAGCCCGGAGACGCCTGCTGCACAAGGACGGCAGCTGCAATGTGTATTTCAAGCACATTTTCGGGGAATGGGGGAGCTACGTGGTGGACATCTTCACCACCCTCGTGGATACCAAGTGGCGCCACATGTTCGTGATTTTCTCTCTCTCCTACATTCTCTCCTGGTTGATCTTCGGCACCATCTTTTGGCTCATCGCCTTTCATCACGGCGATCTCTTAAATGATCCCGACATCACGCCCTGTGTGGACAATGTCCATTCCTTCACGGGGGCCTTTCTCTTCTCCCTGGAGACCCAGACCACCATCGGGTACGGCTACCGCTGCGTCACCGAGGAGTGCTCCGTGGCCGTGCTCACGGTGATCCTGCAATCCATCTTAAGCTGCATCATAAACACCTTCATCATCGGGGCCGCCCTGGCGAAAATGGCAACGGCCCGGAAACGAGCCCAGACCATCCGGTTCAGCTATTTCGCTCTCATCGGCATGCGGGATGGGAAACTGTGTCTCATGTGGCGCGTGGGGGACTTCAGACCCAACCACGTAGTGGAAGGCACGGTGAGAGCCCAGCTCCTCCGCTATGCAGAAGACAGCGAAGGACGGATGACCATGGCCTTCAAAGACCTCAAGCTCGTCAACGACCAGATCATCCTGGTCACGCCGGTCACCATCGTGCACGAGATTGACCACGAGAGCCCTCTCTACGCCCTCGACCGCAAGGCCGTGGCCAAAGACAACTTTGAGATTCTGGTAACGTTTATCTACACGGGCGATTCCACTGGGACATCCCACCAATCCAGAAGTTCCTACATCCCCCGAGAAATCCTCTGGGGTCACCGCTTTAACGACGTCTTGGAGGTGAAGAGGAAGTACTACAAGGTGAACTGCTTGCAGTTTGAGGGGAGTGTGGAAGTCTATGCCCCCTTCTGCAGTGCCAAACAGCTGGACTGGAAAGATCAGCAGCTCCACGGTGTGGAGAAGTCCCCTCCGGGGCGGGGGTCCTGTGCTGCCGACAACAAGGTCAGGCGAAGATCCTTCAGTGCGGTGGCCATTGTCAGCAGCTGTGAAAACCCCGAAGGGACTGCCACCCCTACCTTGGAAGAGTGTAAGGAAGCACCTTATCAGAAAGCCCTCTTAACTTTAAATAGAATCTCTGTAGAATCTCAAATGTAGTCTTCCCCGGGGTAAGACAAGGGCTGTCAGCACCATCTTTTGATGGTCCCACCCTCTGAGATGTTAAGATCACCTAGTAGAACTTGATGTCACTATTATTAACCATTAGGGAGTCAGGGGATAGAGGATTTGATAATGGTGGATAAGCCATCACCTTAAACAAACAAACAAAAAACCTCTTGGTAAGTGATTGTTTCCACTTTTCTGTACCTCTAGGAAAAGTATTCATTGGAATGCTATTAAGAAATCACGCTGATCACTTGATGTTTCATTTCCTTTTATTCACCCTGCCCCCACCCCCTTCTATCTTTCCTTGAGAAGCAATTCTCAGAGGTGGGGAACAAAGGCCGGATGCTGTAGTAAACATAAATAGGAAGACAGGCAGTCAGCAGGAATAACATTCTTAAATATAAGATAATATGCTATCAAAATTGTTAATGTCATGAGTGATTTCCTATAAACAACATGATGTCATCTAGCCAAGAAATGTGAGCAAGGCCTTGCATAGATAGCGCTGCTCAGATATTTAACTTCGGAACTCACTGCTTCATGTGAGTCCCTGTGCTCTCTCCTTGCGATCTGAATAGGTGGTGACTACGCAACAACGGATGATGCTGGCAATGGAGACTGTTTTTCTGCAGGCATTTGCCCAGGCAACGATTGATCATTATTAGTGTAGTTGTGTCTCTAATCTAGGAGGTAGAAGAAAGGTCAATACCATTATTCACTGTAGAATTTCCTTCTGAAATGCCTTATTGCCAACAATGAATGGCTTTCTAGGAAAGAGAAGAAATGAGGCATGCATGACATGCCTCAGGTTCTCCAACAAAGTAATTTCTTAGACCTATTTCTGACCTTCCTCAAGGACATGACGAAGGACAGGATCAGAGAGAAATGCAGTAAGGGACAGCACAGCAGTGACAGACACAGGAATCTGAGAGAACATGCCCCTGAGAGACTACAACCCACGCTGGCTGCAGAAGTCAGGAACTCTGTTTGGTGTTCTTTGCAGTGGGGTTAGTGGTGGAGGATGTTAGGGCCAAGAAGCAATGATGCTTCCTGTCTTGATTTTCATATGAGGCACAAAAGACTCTAGTTGTGGGTGTTCAGAAACTTGCCCATGGAAGGTTATTTTAATGGGCAACTTTTTGTAAGCTTGAGTGAAGATCCTTATATTCAAATCAAGGAGAGTGCTGTAGAATTGCTTACATTTTAGAACTGGAGAAAAAATTTGGTCTCGGTGTGTGTGTGCTAGATGATGTCAGCCATGGTTTATTTAACCACCAATCCAGTTACCTTAGAGTGAAGAGTCTGTTTCAATCTCATTAAGAGTTATTAACTACATTCAGAAAGTCTGTGGGGTCATTGACCATTGCTGCTGCATTGGTAATATCTAAAAACCACAGGTTTTCTTGATTTTATCTTACTATCTATGCACATAATTTTGGCTTTTCTTTCTGTCTCTCTTCCCTTTTCTCTCTTTGTACTTAAATTAAGCCACGAATTAATTGAACTGAATCATATTTTAAGATTTCCAATAAAGGTAAACTGCATACTTTTATGAATAGCCCCAGTGGCACTGTGGGATGGGAATTGAGCTGCTAGCTGTAAAGTCAGTGGTTCAAGCCCACTAGCAAGCCTGTGGGAGAAAAGTTAGCACTGTCTACTCCTATAAAGGTTTACAGAGACTCCATAAATAGAGAGAGTCCATAAACTGGAACCTACTTGATGGCTATGGGCATGGCTGGGTTTATATACACATATAAGGTAGTTGTTATTTTTCGTCTTTCTTTGGCTTTTATTTCCCTGTTCCAACCCCCTCCCCTTTCTGTCCTTCTCTGCATCTTTCCTTACTTCCTTTTTTATGGCCTCTGATCAATTAAAATGACTTTGTAAAATGCAATGTCTTATGGTCCTGTTTTATGTATGAGAGGCTTGTTCAAGTCACAGGTTGTAGAAATCTTGAAGCTTACATGTCAGATATCTAAGCTGAGCTCTGGTGGTGCAGTGGTTGTGTGCGGGGGCTGCGGCTCACAGGATTAACAGTTCAAATCCAGCCTCAGCTCTCCAGGAGCAAGGCTGGGCTTCCTATTCCCATCAGGGCAGGGATGTGAAAAACAAACAAACAAAAAGTAAGAGCTCTAACAGGCATCCCCCCCTCCCTTCATTTTTTCCCCACATCTTACTTCATGAATGCAAAATCTATTCTTGAAATTTCCCATGCACGGTAGATTGGGATTTTGTCATTGCAAATGGTGAGTTGTTGACTGAGTAGCAAGCAATCAGCACTACCACAGCCAAATAAATGCACTATGTTAGAAAGAGAAGTGTTTTAGCTCATTTCTCAGACTTCACATTTCATCTCACAGCCCTTTGCTTCCTGGACTCTAGCTTCCCTCTAGGCATACCTTGTTAATATCAGAATAGAGGCAGGGACAACTGTCTCGCCCCATGAAAGACATTCAGCTTTCCTTGTGTGTCTTCATAGGCAAATCTTCATCACCTATATAGAATGGAAAGTCGACATTTAGGTGCAATATGTGTCTCCAAATTCCTGTTTCAATTTTTAACACCCACTGATTTGCCACCGTGTTAGTCTGGGTAGACTAGAGAAAATAATCCATAGGCACTCATATGTGTGTAAGAAAGAGTTTTGTATATGAGATCAACTGTATAAAATATCCCAGTCCAGTCCAATCCAAGTCATAAGTCTGATATTAGCCCATATGTCTGATAATAATCTATATGTCCTCTTCAGACTCACAAAGTACATGCAATGACATCAGGACAATCACAGGCCAGTGGATGAAGAGTCCTGTGTATCCAGTGGTGGTAGAAACATCTCTGCACTGGCAGGGGACTTCCAGTGGCCTCCTAAGCATCTCAGCCCTGGCAAGAGTCTTCATGTTGCTTCTCCAGCCCCAGAGGTCTGTTTCCATCAGGACAAGCCCATGTGACTTCTCCAGTTTCCAGGGCTCAGTGTCTATCAGCATGCTGCCATGTGTCTTGTCAGTAGAGCGCCTTCCGGGGACTGAACTTATAGTCTCTCACCTTCAAGAGGGAAGTATTGTGAGATTTCCCAGAATTCTCAAAGTCATGCCCACACAGAGATCTCATTGGTTTCCTCCAGATTGACAGGCTAGATTTCACTTGTGTTAGTCTGGGTAGACTAGAGGAACAAATTTCATAGACATGCACATAGATATAAGGAAAAGGTTTATATACCTATCTCCAGATTAACAGACTACACTCCACCCCTACATTTCAAGCATAAAATTAACTTAAGCACATGACTGCCACACCACTCCTATACTCCTATCATGAAATTGTCACAAAAGCACATGAGCACCACACATGGCTCCTCCAGTTTCCAGGGCTCAAAGTCTATCAGCACGCTGCCTTGTCAGCTTTCTTGTCAGCTGCAGTGTCTCCCAGGGAGTGAGGAAAGTGATAGTGTCTCTGGCCTCCACGAAGGAATTATCCCATTTATCAGAATTCTCAGGAGAAGGCCATGTCCACATAGTGGTCTCATTGGCTACTCCAGATTGACAGAATAGACTCCACCCCTACACTCTTAATCCTCAAATTGACGGCAGAATAGGTGACTGCCACACTCACTGAGTTAAATTACAACAAATATTTTCAAGTTAAGCAAAAAAAAACATACATGTTTAACTATATTTCAGGTGGTACAAACTCCCCTTGCTGACTTGGGCAGAGTAAATGAACTGCACCAGTCATGAAAATGCCACTCTTGTAATTAGGACAGAAGCACTATTGTAAACTGTTATTTATTTATCTTTTTATGATCAACTCCTTGGTGAGCAGTTACCTCTGAAGGGACACTCTATTGTTTTATAAGCATTCCCAGAAGACTTTGTGCAAAATAACACGTATAGAGTTCAAATAATCTCTTAATGGTTGATACAGACATTTGGCAGTCATCTACCCAAATTGAATGTTGGAAGAACCCATCCAGGAGTACCAGGGAAGAAAACGCTGGCGCTCTGTTTCCATATGCTCAAAAGACAGCTGCTAGGAGCAGTTCTCCTTTTCACATGGCTCCTTCTGAGTTGGACTTGACTCCACAGTGGGTCTGGGTCTAGAGATGGACAGTGGTCTGCTCCTGTTTTACTGCTTTCTCCTTATGGCCTCCACCTTCTCGATTTACACAAACTCACTAGGTGGCATTAATGGTTGAAAAGTGAATTGTGCTTTCAAGGCATACTCCACCTTTCTCTGCCCTCTGTGGAGTGAGTGGGAGTGGAGAGGGAGAGAAAATGCTGACTTCGTATGCCATCGATTCCTCACTCATTCTTAGATGCTTTAAACAGGTTAGCTTAATCCCCACAACAAAATAAAGTTGGGAATATATTTATGTCTCATTTCATCGAACAGTCAATTCTTTCTTGCCAACTAAAACTTTCCAATTTGGTTTGCAAGAATGATATCTTAGGCTAAGAAATAAAACACACCTAGGCTATCTAGGATTTTAAAAGCTTGCAAGTCACCATCCAAGGGATAATAATTGCTCTCTCTTCACCTGAAAAAGGGGAGAAATGGGAGGGCAGTATGGAATGCCTGGCCAATGAACACCTGCTTCCTTTCCCATGAGACCAGGAGAACTGGACAGCATCCACCTATGGTCACTGAGCCTTTAGATCAATGATTTCATAGCAACTTCCAAATCAAAAGGGGATAAGTGTAGAACAGAACAGAAAATTCTCACTGACTCCAGATTTTTGAAAGCCAAAGAGGAGAGCTACAGCCCTGAAACTATTGCCCTTTAAAGATCATTTTAAACCAAAAATTTTCCCTGAGGTCAACCAACCATAGTTCTGTTAAACTAGTGATAAGTGTGTGACTGGATGATAGTGAGACATCTATATGGATTTAAATTTTCAGCAACAACCCCAAACATTACATAGGAACCTTAAGGGCAGGAAGTTCATCTTAATAAGGGAGGGACTAGTTCCAAAAGGAGGCTGAGAATGATCTCATAGCGGGAAGAATGCAATCTCGGTTATTAAATTACATATGTAGACATATGTAATATGGCTTGAAGTGTCTTTGCTTAGCAACGTGTTGTTGCTTTTTGCAACAACAATAACAAATGAGATAAAACGTAGAAGAAAATGACAACTATATTTACCTGTTTCCTTGCAAAAACCAAAAACCAAATCCCACGCCAATGAGTCAGATCAAAGTCATAGTAACTGAGTACACAGGGTTCCTGAAGTGAGAATCTTTACAGGAGCAGAAAGCCCTGCCTTTCTCCCAAGGAGAAACTGGTAGGTTCAGACTACCAACACTTTAGGATACTCATTACAACACCAGGACTCCTTCTAGTCGGCACCTCATTGGCCACTGAAACACCAGCATACATATCTGAGTATGGGTTTTAGGAATGGATGACATGAGCTCTTTCAAAGGGTTCAACTAACCTGGCAGATACCCATTTACCCTTTCCTTTCATCCATCTCCCCATTTGGATCGCAGGCGTGGTAGTTGGAGCTCTGGCACAAGAATGTGATGGTGAGATTCAAGGGAAAAGGCCCACGTAGGGAACAACCATAGCTTGCAACCCACGAGATTTTTTTTTTTGCAGGCAGGAGAAGTCACATGATTTCTAGCTGACAACTTGGCCAATGGATCTAAAGGGAATTATCTAGGAAATAAACCTGGTGAACTAAAGTGAGGTCCCATTTAGGCCCCACTTATGTTTGTACATATTGTCTGATGGAGCTGGTAACTGTGGAAATGATATATTTTTCTGGGAAGCTGAGAAAATGCCGCTATTAGTATAAACCAAACATAAGGAGTTACTTTTGCCCTGGATATGTCTCTGAGATGCTGGCGAGGAATCCTGATAAAAGAATCAACCAGGTTTGCTCTTTGTCTCCCTCCTTCTGCCTGTCTGGTCCTGACAGCATCTTCCGTCCTTCCCCCTGGTCCCTACAGGATTATCTCCTCCTGTTCCACTGGGGCAGTTGAGCTGAAATCCACCAGGATTGAGAAGAGCAGGTATTATACCACCTGGATGAAACTAAGATGACTGTTACTGCACTTCTGATGTCCTTGTGAAACTAAGCCACAAATGTAAAACATTTGAAAGAACTTCAATGCACACCAAGGAACCCTGCTCCTTCCATGAAGCATTTATAAGTCAAGCACTTCTTTGAGTGATCTGGAAGAAGTTTTGAGGGACTTTCCTAAGCCACTCCATTTGAATGGATGAGGAACCAAATTCTACTTGAGTTAAAAATACTCCATTTGTACCCTCCATTAAAATTTTGCTTCTTCTGTTCCAAATACTCTCCAAGGCATGTGTCTCAGCCCTTGTGCTTTTACACAAACACACACACATATGTACACTGTGTCTGTGAACTTCTAGGAACCACCCCTGTCCAGCTACAATATTCTATAATATTCGATCAACCACAGAGCCAAACCTACTCCTAATTCACAGAAACCCCCTGCTGTTCAGAATAGAACGGTGTCAAGGGGGTTTTCTTGGGTGGTTCTTTGTTTAACCTTTTTTGGTTTTAACCTCATATCCAGGCCTTTCTTCTGAGGTTCTCTGGATGGACTCAAACCTTGGACTTTTCCATTGGTGGCTGAACCCATTTACATTACTCAGGAACTTCATAAATGATACTCCTTGCCCCTGTTCAGTCAACTGTCAGCTCCAGCCCTAGAGGGAAGAGAAACAGAACTGACTTAGAGGGTTATAAAGCTGTCCATCTTTCTGAAACCAGACTGCCTCATAGTTCTCCCTTGGAGAAGCAGGAGGATTTGAGCCATGGACCTTGAGATTGACAGGTGGAGCGCTTGAACCACTGTGCCACCAGAGTTGTATCAATTTCAACCAACCAAAAAAAAAGACACCAAACTTCCTGGCATCAAGTTAACTTCAACTCATAGTCACCCTATAGGATACAGTAGAAACGTTCCTGTGTGTCTCCAAAGCTAACTCTCTCAACCCTCCTGACTGTCATCAAATCCATTCCTACTCACAGTCACCCTGTCAGCCAGAGTAGCACTGCCCCTGTGGGTTTGCAAGGCCGTTAGTCTTCCTACGAGTAGAATGCCTCCTCCTTTCCCCTTGGAATGGCTAATGGTTTTGCCCTGCTGACCCTTCAGTTAGTATCCCATTGTGTAACCTTGACATCACCAGGTCTCCATCAATTACAGAGTCCTGCTACCATTCTCTCATGGGTGGAGCAGCTCTTCATTTCACACTCACTTTCATTTTTAAAGGAGCCATGTGACCCATCCTCTGGAGAAAAGAAATCCTGGCAGTGCACACACAAATGCAAGTGAGGTTATGACAGGAGTCCCAGACAGGCAGATCAGCAGCGGGGAAGCACTTGGCAGAGTTCCTGCAATGGTGCTGCTGCCTGTGAGGTCTTTGAACTGGAAAATGAGTGACTGAGGTTGACTTCAGATACCTTTCTGGAAGACCTTCCTTGGGGGCAACCCCTGAAGAGGCCTCATCCTACATGGAGTGCAGTGCTTTGGAGCTTTTACTC
>PVJH01000754.1:208883-267362 GCA_004026705.1 Nesogale talazaci
GGGGGGGGGGGGGGGAGGAAAGGGAGGGAGGCTTGGTGTAGAGTTGGGAGACCTAGCTCTATGCCCCTTCATTTCTTAAAGGCAGCTAGCATCTCTGTAGCTGATAACTAATAGAGACCATCAAGCCCTGGTAAGATTCCTTTATAAGGAACCCTGGGGGCGTAGTGGTTGTGCGTTGGGCTGTGATCCACGTGGTCACTAGTTTGAAACCAGCTCCATAGAAGACAGAATGAGCTTTCTCCTCCAGTAAACAGGTACATTGTTGAAAGGCCACAGGTGGGTTTTTATGAGTCAGCAGGGACTAGAAGGCAGTGAGTTGGCTTTTCGGTTGGAAGATTACCTTTGAAGGAACCTTGATGGGTTAACAAGTTGGGCTTTTAACCACAAGGCCAGCTGTTGGCCACCACCAGCTTCTCTGCTAGAGAAAGATGAGACAATCTCCTCTCATAAAGAGGTAGCGTCTCAGAAACCAGGCTGAGAAGTCCCCCAGGAAAGTTCTCCTCTGTTCTATAGAATTGCTACGGATCACAGTTGATAGAGATTGTGTTTTAAATGACTTGTTGTGACTTGGTGTCCTGAGTCTGATTTCATCTAATTGATGCAATCTGCAAAAGTCAAAGAAGCCTACATTTCTGTCCTCCAAGGACCTCGCAGCCAGGCTGCCTTGGCAGGGGTCATTTGCAGATTCCCAAACAGGGCAGCCCCCCACCCCACACAGTGTAGGACCCTTTCCCAAGCATGTGTGTTCAAGCCTGTGGCCTTTCAGGAAGGAGATCACCTGGCCTATTTTCCAAGGAGCTTTGAGCTTCAAGTTGGGTTCAAATTGCCCACCTTTTGGCCAGGAGGTCAGTGCTTCCCCATTTGTGTCCCTCGGGGATTTATCTCATGGGTGATGGCAGCCACTTCTGATCAACAGGGCAATCTGTGCTTCTTAAGTACTGATAGGCTTGGTGTGGAAACTTGGGAGTTTCTGCTGTCTGTGAAGAAAGTGGTTAATCCAGAGTGCTCCCGCCAGCCAGAGGATGAAAACACAAACAGACACATTCTTATGCCAGAGTGCTTTCTCTCTGCGCCATCGTTTGCCTACTGGGACCTATAAAAAAAAGTCCCTAACCACCATCAAAGTAACCTGAACTTGAGACAGAAAGGGCCCTCAAGAGGGTTAGTCACTGTGAAAAACCTCTTCACAGACAGTTATCAAAAGCTTTGAATTTCCACACAAAATGCTTCCATCACAGGCAGTCCCCACTGTGGTTAGATGCCCTTTATTTGAATTCAAAGCACATGTTGGAGATCAATTCTTCATTTTGCTGCCTGCTGATTCCATCTGACACTCAGTTTTGCCTAGGGAGGGGAGACTAGCCTTTGGGGCCTCTGTGGGTTGTCAATTGCAAGCCAAAGATTTTTAGAGTGCCTGTGGGGGGGTGGGGTGGGCAGGAGCTTGTTATATGGATCATCCCAACTTATTCTGGACAGGGCTGTGGGCTCAGAGAAGTCAAGGAGACACGCTGCAGGAGCAACAGTGGAAGAGGCTTCAACCCACCTCTGACCACTGATGTGTCAAGGAGGTGGTTGGGTCCCTCTGTGGGAGATCTGGGTTCATCTTTAACCATTGCATCTCTGTTGAATCACAAGATCAAGACAAACGAGAAAGGCCCGGACCTCTATTTTTTTAGAAATCAGCCAAGTGATCATTTCCAGACCCCTTCCGTTAAGAGAAGTTCTCATAAATGTATTTCTCCGCAAGCTCAAACCAAACTCACTGCCATTGAGTCAATGCACACCCATGGCGAGCCTATAAGACAGAATAATTCCATCCCTTGGGCTTCTAAGACTAACTTTACCCGGAGGAGAAAGTCCCCCTCTTTCTCCCATAGAGTGGCTGGTGGTTTCCAACGGCTGTCCTTGAAGATAGCAGTCCAAGGAAGAACCATCAGGGCTCCTTGAACTCTCACGGGTCAATAGTAGGTCTAGGAGGCGATGAAACAGGCCTTTTCCTTTTCTTTCTTTTCTGCTTTTTAAAGCATTGTGAATGAGGAGGTTGAAAGAGCAGACCATCAGTCTTCCATCCAACAATTCACACCTTTTGCTTCCACGCATCCAAAGCATTTGCCACAGGAGGTAGCATCCCTTGCGTCACTTCCTCCCTGTTTCCTGTTCCTCCTGTTTTTTCGCCCCTCTGGACTTTTCCTTGGGCCAATGCTGCCCTATGGGTCTTCAGTGGCTGCTAACTCTAACTTGAGGGCAAGTTCAATTCCAGACAGGAAGGGCCACGGACACAGAGTGGTAGGATGATAATCTTATCATTAATGTGCAGGGAGCCCTGGCACCCTGGTAGCATAGTGATTACAGTTTGAGCAGCAGAAACAGGGGGCTTTCTGCCCTGGTGAGGAATTGCCATCTCAGGAACTCCCAAGGACAGTTTTTCCCATCCTGTCAGGTGTCTGAGAGACAGCACTGAGTTGGTCTGCTTGGTTTATCGGGGGGCGGTGAATCAGCATCAACTCTTTGGCAGTGAGTTTCATGATTGGTTGGTAGGTGGGTGATGCAATGAGTTGTTCCACGATGGGCTTGTAACCATAATGTCGGCAGTTGGAAACTACCAACTACTCCCACGCTGCAAAATCAGGCTTTCAGCTCTTATTAAGAGTTATGGCCTCGGGCTGAGCCCCCGATGGTGTAGTGGTTGTGGGCAGGACTGCAGCCCCACTAGGATGGTGGTTCAATTCCAGCAGTGGCTTCACAGGAGCAAAAGACTGGGCCTCCTACTCCCACCATCAGAGGGCAGTGATGCCCAAAAAACCAAAAAAAAAAAAAAAAAAGAGTTATAGACTCTTAAACTCACAGGGGAAGTTCTGTTCTATTTTATAGGCCTCATTATGAGTCTGAATCCACTCACGATGGCAGCCAAGCTGTTTCCATTCCATTATTTCAATGTTAAATATATATAACTATATTTTTTTTCTTAAAAATGAGAAATAACAGAGAAGAGCCATAATGAAGGTGGGTCGGCTTCACGTAAGCATAGGGAAACAACTATGCATGCATTAAGAAACAATATGCATCATACCTCGTCAGGGGAATTCTACTACTTGGTGGGGATGGGATGGGATAGGGGTGGTTTGCACATGTGCACCAATTGGATACAGCCAAGCTTTGGGATAAAGGAAGCATGGACCCGGAACGCCATGGTTAGCCTCCCGAGGGGAGTGCCCAAACTTTGCCCAGGGGTGTGGTCCGTACTTGAGGCTTGGGACCCACCCAAGAGGATTCCAAAATGCAGGGATCTCACCATTTTGAGCTGACAGCAGAGGGTAATTCATTTGGCCTTTCTGCTTCATCTTTTCCTTTGCTGTAGTTTGTCATATTGTATTCAACTGTAATTAAGAGCAACATTACTAGGAAGAAACCTGCCAACGTTCTTATTTTTATTATTTTCTTGCTGGGTCACTTTGTGCAGTTTTCCAAGTCTCTCTGGGTCTTACTCTTCTCAGTTGGGACCTGAAATCAATACTAATACCAACCCCAGAGGTACTATTGGGGCCAGTGAGTGGGTACCAACTGAGAATGAAGCAAGCACTACCCCATCCTAGCCTCCCAATCATTGTCATGATTGAGCTTGAGTTTGTAGCAGTAGCATCAGCTTAGCTTGTTGAGAACATTCCCCTTGTTCATGGATCCTCAACTTGACCGAGCATGATATCCTTCTCCAGGAATTGGTCCCTTCTGATAGCATGTCTCAGGTACATGAGATAAAACCTCTCTTTCAAAGAGCATTTTTGGTTGTACTTCTTCCCAGACAATGGGTTCATTCATCTGGCAGTCCACCGTAAGTTTGGTATTCTTTACCAACACCACAATCCAAATGTATCAATTCTCCATTGCTATTTTTGATTCCTTGTCCAGCTTTGACAGGCCTATGAAGTCATTGGAAATACTGTGCCCTGGGTGACATCACCTACCTGAGGCTTCAAAATGCCCATTGTAGTGAGTCATTTGATTTCTTGATCTCTAGGTCCGGGAATGTTGGTGGAAGAAGAACTATTGGTGGAAGAGGCAACACTGATTGTGGGTGACGCCTTGGGCTTCACTGGCTGATTTTGGCGGTGTGTGAGTGGTGTGGTGGTGGATGCAAATAGACAAGTCTTTGCTCCAAGAAGCCTCTGCATGGACTTGAACTTCTCATCACTTTGTCAACAGCCAACTGTCTTCATATTTTGTGCCACTCGAAGACTCCCTTGTAAGCAACTAATGAGGTGATATTTGTCAGGTGCTCAGAACAGAGCCCATCACACCATGAGTGCTGAGAAAAGCAACCACTACTGCTATTATTGCCAGCAGTGTCTTCTCCACTGAGTTTGATGAAGAATTTACATTTCCTAAATTTTAACATGGAGCCAAGAAACAGTAAAATCAATGCAACCATTTTGTAGAGGAATATGAATTACTCCCTTTCAGATGTAAATGGTTTCTGTCTGGGCTTACCAAACACAGTCTAACTCTCCGAAAGCGTACACTTGCCTCCCATGGAGTACAGTATCAAGATCCCATGGAAAGATATTTTTAAAACATAAGTATGACTCAGAAAGATAGAGAGCTCAGAGAATAGGGCCAAATCAAGGAAAATGCAGGCTCTGCATTATCTTAGATGAGGACCTCTGGTAATGCAGGGGCTCAAAAATTCTGTTGTTAACTAAAAGTTTGGGTAGCAGTCCCACTCCGTCTCTGCAAAAGAAAAAGATGTAGAAATTTACTCTGTCTAGATGGTTTCCATAAAGTTATTTCTAGAAGCAGTCCTACTACTGAACATCTACTGAAGATCACGCTATTCTATCCATCTCATCTCCTACAGTCATACATCATTTTCAAGCTGAAATGCTGAATGCTGAGGTGCTCTGTGTGATCCAGTAAATTCAAGGAAATCTGAGAGGTGGTTGTGAGGTGCTGTGCATGACAGAACACAACCTTACACAGGCTTGCACAATCCTTACAGTTATTCCTATGCCTGAGTCCATTCTCGAATCCCTGGAGTCAATCCATCTCATTGAGATTTCACTGACCTTCCACTTTACAAGCATGATGCCCTTCTTCAGGGATTAGCTTCTCCCGACAGTATGTACAAAGTAGGTAAGATGAAGTCTTGCCATCTTTTCCTCCTAAGGAGCATTCTGGTCATAATTCTAAGACTTCTTGGTTTGTCCTTTTAGCAGTCCATGACACTCTCAATAGTATTTTCTATTACTGCAAATTCAAACACATAGTCTTCTTAGATCTTCCTTATTCAGTGTCCACCTTTCACATGCATAAGAGACCATAGAAAATATCTTGGCTTGGGTCAGGCACTTCTTAGGCCTCAAAGTTCCATCCTTGTCTTTCAGTGCTCTAAAAAGATCTTGTGTAGCAGACTTTCCGAATGCAACTAGTCTTTTGATCTCTCTCAACTGCTGTTCCCATTGTGCAAAGAGCAGAGTTATTATCCAAGAATTATTGCCACCACCCAATTAATCTCCTGGAATAGAACTTGCAGGGGGAATTGGAGCCATGCTTCATGCTCTATAAAAGAAGAAGAGTGTTAAATTCATTTTAGGTGAGGACAGGGCGATCCTTGATCTATAATGTGAGGCACACTTTAGTAGAAGGATTGTGGCTTTAAATGAGAAAAAAAATCTTGGTTCAAATTCCAGATATGTTTATTATCAGTGGCATGATCTTGAGCAATATCTTAATTGTCACTAAGCATAACTTTCTTCAGGAGCATAACTGAGCCTTGTAAGCTAATTGTGAAATATATCTCTACATCCAAATTGACACCAATATTTGCAAATACACATGCATATGCTCAGTCTGACTGAAGAAAAACGAACACTCCAGTCTTCAGTATGGATTGCACTTTTATCTAAGGCAACAAAGACCCTTACGACTGCACCAGTAAGTAAGATCATGATAATTGGAGAAAATGTTGAATATATTGAGAATTTCATTTCATTTTGCCCACATTCAATACTCATGGAAGCAGCCATCATAAGGCATCTTGCTTTCGACAAGTTTGTGGTCAAAGGCCTCTTTTACCTGCAAAAAGCTGAAGATGTTACTTTGAAGATTACAGTGCACCTGACCTAGTTGCCAATCATGTAGACAAAAGCTGGGCAATGGAGAAGAAAGTCAAAGAATTGATCCCTTTAAATGATGACGTTGGTGAAGATTATTGAAGACTCTCAGTACTGTGGGATGTCAGAAGAACACGCACAGATGTCTTGGGGGAAGCACTTTCACAACGTTCTTGAGAAGTGAGCGTGGTGAGACTCGTTTTGTGTAGTTTGGACGTACTCTCAAGAGGGGCAGATCCCTAGAGAAGGAGGCCAGGCTTGGTTAAGTGGAGGATCAGTGAAAAAAGAGACAAAAACCCTGATGGAGGCACATTGGCACAGTGGCTCCAACAAGGGGCTCAGTCGCAGGAAAGGTGGTAAGTCTGGGGTAGGCCTGGGCAGTGTTTCCTTCCCTTGTAGAGCCGATGGCTTTGAGTTGCCATGGACTGGATAGCACCAAACGACAATCCCACGTGCTCGTGAGACATTGCTTTTCTTGTTTACCTAATGTATATCAGTGGTCCCGTGGCTCAGACAGATCTAAAAGCAATATAAGCTGTAGCTGAGAAACTCTCCCCTTGGAAGGCACCCATAACTAGGGTTTGAGGACTGTCTGAGCCAGATGCTGGGGTACATTGGCTGCAGCAGTGAACTCAAACGGAGCAAGGACTGTGAAGATGCTGCGGGACATGGCCGTTTGGGGTTTTGTACATACAGAGGGTGGAATCGAGTTGGAATCGACCTAAGGGCAGCAACAACAAACTTTAATCGCACTGTTGGAAGCAGAAATCACCACCTGAAACACCCTCCTGTCCGGAGTGGGTGCCGTTCTACTCAGAAGAACACCCCTCCCCCGAGAGTGCACACTTCCTTCACGGCAACTAGTTAAGGCGATGTTCGTGAGATCATTGTTGTCTAAACAACAATATGTTCACAATGGTGTCCATGTCAGAGTCTGAGGTCAAGTTTCTGCTGTCATCGTCTTCCTGCTCCTGAAAGAAAGGGATTTTGATCCCAGTCCTGCCTTTGACGACCTGTGGGAGTCGAGAGGAAAACCACTCAGGCTCCATGATTTCCCATATGTCCAGCAGGGATGTTGCATTAAGTTGCCTTACCACTCCCCGCAGTTCTTAACTATGATGGTTTCACCTTCCTCTACCCTAGCCTCCCTTTTAAACACAAGTGACATTTTTTAAAAAGAGGAAAGAATTTTTTATTAGCATATGGACTTTAGTGCATTTAAATGTTTTTTCACAATTACTGCCCTATCTGGGGGAGGAAGATGAGGCTTTTCGCTCTCATAAAGACGTACTCCCACAGAAACCCAAAGAAGGCAGCTCTGCCCTGTCCTTTGTGCTCACTGTGAATTGGAAACAACTCGCGACAATGTGTTTGTTTTTTAACTTAGGGGGTTGGCTCATTTCTGAACTCACCTGAAGAGTCCAAGCTTCATGTTCTTTTATTATTATTTTTCCTGCTTCTATAAAAAAAATAGTCTGACATCGAGCTAACTAGGATGAACACTCCATACTTCCCATGAGAGTAAATTGGGAATTCAATGGAAGTTCTCTGCATCGGGCTTACGCCCCAGGTCTGAAAGCACGTTTCTTTTCCCACCTGTGTTCAAGAGCAAATGTTAGGGCAGAGTGTAGTAAGAATACATAGCCTGGCTTTTCTTTAAAAAGGGGGAAATACTGCCTTTTAAATGTGGTAGCAGGAGGTAGGTGGTCATAGGAAAATATGTAGTCAGGGAGGGAGGGAGCGCACCGAAAGTCTGATGAGGGGAGGGGGCGTTTCTGACGTGAAACTGCTGCAGGCCATCAACCGCGCCATTCCAGTCTGGAAAACACCGACCTCTGAAAGTCAACAAGGAGGAGAAGAAAATGTTCAGTCTGTGGTGCTATGAATCCTTTGTGTGCCTCTATTTTCTGATCGGCTTTGCTTTTTCTCCGAAATGCAGAGACCTCTACTCCAGTATGAAAGGGAGAAAAGTATTCTTTGATATTGCTTTGCTTTGCTCTTGTTTGTGATGAAATAGCACGTCTTCAGAAGGGTGTGTGTGTTCTTCAGGGAATGACTCAGATAATACCACCTGACCACAGCCTGTGCCTCCTTTCTCTCTGGGAAAGCATTGCCCAGTGGTATCTCACCCATATGGACAACCGGCCACCATGTCAGCACCTTGACTTCCAGAAACTCCGCTTCTGAGTATGAGGAGGGTTGGGTTGGACATAGGACTACACAGTGAGAGAAACCAGTGGACAGAGAGCACAGCAGAGCATTTCAGGTGGGAGACCCCAGGAAGGAGCAATGATCCTGTAACAAAGCTGACCCCTGGCTCTCAGCCGCAGTGTCCAAGGTCTCTCTTGCTTTTCTATAACACACAACAGAGAGTCGTTGTGGAGGGAGAACAGGGGAATCTAGAGTGGCACCGGCATCAGTACACGACATAAAAGTTCATTCATCTTTTTCCCAGAAATGTGACTTATTACACAAACAGTGGGAGCATTTTGCTTGAAAGCTTGGGATGATAAGGAGAAAGAAGACTCTTCAGAACTCATTGTCTTGGGGCTCCAGGTGGGAAGACAGTAAAAGACAAGGCATGAGGTGACTTCATAAAGTTCGTGGAAAAATAAAACATTCGAATATCTTTGAATTCCATTTTTTCAATGATTCTTTGAAGCTGTCTCCCCTCCCCCACCCCTTAAAATTTATTTTGCAGGCAGGAAGAAGACAAAAGTAAGCAACTAAATAAGAGCAATTTCTACATTTCACCCAAAATGAGAACTATGCTTTGATGTACATACATTGTGAAGTGAAATTAATGACAATGAAAAAATAACTTCCTTAATAATAGCAATTATTTTTCTAAAAGAGTCTGGTAATTGCAATTCTATCAGAAGGTTGAGTATTCTTGGTCACCATTGTGCCACCTTGTGGTCACAGGAGAACACGTTTTTCCATTAAGTAAATGCTTTTAGTCCCTCCCTAACCCCTTCACACACACACACACATACACACACACTCACTCACTCACACACACACACAGTGCTAAAGGATGATGTTTACATGATTAACTTGGAAAGCTTTGCTCAAAGCATATATAAACCAAATGTAGGAATCCCTTTCAAATCTAAAATCCATCTCAGCTTAAGCTGAAAAGCAATACATGACCTTGGTCTATTGGATCATAGGCCCTCACTTTCCCCTCCAATACCCCAACAGGGGCTAGGTATATTGAGAAGATGAAATTGAAATTCCTTTCAAGTTCAAGCTATACAGATGCTGCCATTCTCAATCTATACAGATGAACACAGAAGCCTGCATGCTGTCCATTGAGAATTTAATTAAGAATTCATCAGTCCATTTAGAGCCAAAATTTAGATATCAGTGCCCAATACTATACTGAAAAACAAATCAGGCTTACGTGTATTTAGAAACATCTTACTTATCGCAATTTTGCTAGCATGAGCAAAAGCTTGCTTTGTAAATATGTGAATCAAGATCTTATGGTGTTCATGAATTTCAAAAAATCGGGATATTTGTGTAGAGAATTTTTATGCTTTATAAATTCCACTTATGTCAGCAGCCAGATGTGAAGAACAGAGCAAGATATGATTGGCCACCTTCCCATAGAGCACTGTCTGCTACGGGCTAAGTAATATATTTGGTAATGACTCAAAAATTTCATGGTCACTGTCTTATACTACCAGGGCTTGCTTTTATTAAGGCTACAGTTTTGCTGTTGTTTGTTTTCATGAAAAAAGAGCATAGGTACAGAAAAGGAAGTTTCAATGATTGTCTCTTAATGTGTGTGCATATGTGAATGTGTGTACAGACAGAAGTAATCACCAAGAGAATTTTTAAAATTCCTATGGATGTTCTGTTATGATAACAGAATTTAAGTCTCTTATTCTCCATTTCTCTTTCAAACCTTGCTCTCTGTCTCTCTGACTCTGTCTCTCTCTGCCTTCCGGATTATAATTTAGTGTCTCTCACTGTTTTCCTCTCTAACAACTGAAATTTCAATCTAGGGAGTCAGTTGATTAAGGTTTTTTTTCTGCTTCTCTGATTATTATCAGTGTGGTCCTGGCAAACAGTATTCCAATTTTTGAAGTCCTAGTTTCCTTTTCTGTTACATAAGGGTGATAGCCCATATATCACAGAACTGTGATAAATACATGACACATTGCATGGAGAAGCATTGTAGGCAATGTCACCATGGAGTAAAATGCCAACTCATGGTATTGATCTTTGTTTTTATTTTCTGAAGAAACTGTTCCCTTCATAATATTCAAATCTCCATGAATTACAGAAGTTTTAAGACTTACATACCTAGAGGTTTTGAGTAGTCATAAATTACAGTTTTATCTCATAACAGTTAAAGACACATTCTCCCATGTACCTTCCCTAACCACTTTCGAGGTGACATATTATGTATCTGAATGCATCTTGCCCACTCACATTCTCAACACCATCGCTGAAAACAAAATAGGTGCATAAGCAAATGTAGTGAAGAAAGTGGATGATACCTGGCTATTAAAAGACAGAGCATCTGGGGTGGTAAAGACTCGAAGTTTAAGAAGTGGCCATCTAGCAGGGATGAAACAAAATACATGAAAGAAGCACACCAGCCTGTGTGATCACAAGGTGTTGATGAAGATAGGTGTCAGAAACTCAAAAAACAAAAACAAAAGTTTGAATATAAGTGAGGAATTGAGGACAGAGTGGCGGGTCACAAACCCTCCTGAAAGATAATTGGTCAGTCCCTCACAGAAAGGCCACCCAGAGGGAAGCTAAGACCAGGATACAATATGGCATGGATGAAATACACAACTATCCTCTAGCTCTTTAATAATTCCTCCCCTTGCTATTATGGTTCTTTTCTTACCGCATTAATCTAGTTTGACATGAGTATACTCATG
Organism: Nesogale talazaci; assembly: GCA_004026705.1. Lineage (NCBI taxonomy): Eukaryota > Metazoa > Chordata > Mammalia > Afrosoricida > Tenrecidae > Nesogale > Nesogale talazaci. Next base: position 219,895 of record PVJH01000754.1, read on the forward strand.
TGGATAATTCAGATTGTTTGATGCAAGAAAACCAAGCTAGACAACCTTCAAAAATAGTAATGTGAGTAATGATTTCCTGGAGGTGTGGGTGGGCTGATAGCAATGATAACTGTATAATCCCACTCAAGGGGCACAAATAACAGAATTGTAAGTGAATGGGTTTATTGAATGGTATAAGATATAGATAATAATTATAATTTATAGCATATGCAACATAAAAATAAGGGTTCCTGGAAGGTAGGATGTAGGAGGGAGAGGCTAAAGGACAGCTGATATCAAGGAGTTCAAGACAAATGAAAATGTTTTGAAACAGATGATGGCAGCAATTGTATAATCATGCATGATCCACTTGATTTACAAATTGTTAAAATATCTGTATGAGCTCCCAATAAAATGACTTTAAAATATCTTGCCTGTTGCTTAATTATTAAGTGGCAAAATGAAGACATGAATTCATATCTTCTAAATCCTTACCCACAGTTGATTGTAGGGAATATTGACTTTTAGTCTAAATAATGGCCTTATATTTGATAATCTTCATTTCTCTATTTCCCTTTCTTAAGTGATTTTCTTTCTTCCTTTTTCTATTCTGCCAGGCCTAGATCAAACTTACATAATAGTTTTCACTCATCTGTCCCTGATTCTTTCCAAAATTCATTCATTCATTCATCTACTGACCATATGTCAAGTTATATGATAGCTGTTTTTAAGGGAATAATGAACTACAAAAAAAATAATACTGTCCTCATGAGACTTACATGCCAGTGGAAGAGAGACAATGTAAATAAATAAATATGCAATATAATTGTAGATACTATCTAAGTTTTATTTCAACAAGTCTTATTTTGAAAAGATTCCATTTAAGAAAAAGAGGAAGACTTTCAATAAGATGGATTGACCCAGTGGCTCCAACCATGGACCCAGCCATCAGAGCAGTTGGAGGATGACACGGAACCGAGCAGAGTTTCATCGGATGGCACAAGGAGTGCCATGAATCAGAACCACTGGATGAAATGGAACAACAGCAAGCTAAATGAAACAGATGATGCAAACCCCCCACAAAGAGTGATGGAGATGGGATGTTAATCTAGGCAGGGGAGTCGTGGAAGACCTCTCAACTGAGGGGATGTACCTTAAACAGACAAGCCAAAGAAACAACCTGAGACTAAAGAAAGTCAACGTTGTGAATTGTGGAGGAAGGGAGTTCTGGGGATGTGCAAAGGCCTGTTGGCGAGTCAGGGTGAGGAGAAAAGAGGAAGCGTTTCCTTGTGAGACAGGGTACACTTAGATGCAAGGTACACCAGCAGCCCTGGTAGTGCCTGGGTACCTGTTCTGCTGCCCATCAGAGAGGCCTGCAAATACAGCAGCTCTGGGGAAGAAAGGTGTAACAGCATGCTCTTATAAAGCTAACACCTTTGAAACCCTCTATGGGTTTTCTACTCTATCCTGTAACTCTATTCCTGCCATCTAGTTGAGTCCCACACAAAGTGACCCTTTCTGTGGCAGCTGAGGCTGGAAATCTTTACAAGAGGAGATAGCCTCATTTTTCTTCCTCAGAGCAACTGGGGGTTGGAACCACTTACCTTGTGAATAGTCGTCTGACGCTTACCTCAAAGCACCAAGAGGACTCTTGTTTGTCCAAGAGCGTCACTCTAAGTTAGAATAGGCTTTAAGGGTGATGTTTTATTGTCTGCTGTCTTGTGAATTTGACACCCAAGTAGGAACAAATAGTGAAATGTTGTCTATGTGAGTGTGAAGTGGCAGGAAAAAGTCAAACCTTGAAATGAACAACCAGGAGCTGGCTCTCAAGGTGTGCAATGTGGTCCTAACATGCCATCCCGTTAGTTCCAACTCGTTGTCCACCTTCCACCTGCATATGAGGAGCTTGCACGTGCCACAATGCGGTCATTTGCACCTGACATCTCAAAGTGATGACTTTAGACTCTGACATGGGTGAGATAGCTTTGTCTGCAGATTTGTTCACAGCAATAAGTCATTTGATTTCTTCGTTATTGGTCTCATGGGAACTGATGGTGGATGCAAGTAAACTGAACTCTGACAACGTCCATCCTTTTTCCACTTAGAAAATCAAAGGAGCCGTTCAATCCTGTCTTATAGGGTTTCTGTGAATCGGCATCCACTTGATAGCTGTGAGTTTGCTGTGTTTTATTTGCTTCTTCGTTTATTTTTGGTGTTCTTCAGTAAACCCTCAGTATTATTATTGGTTCTTGCTCATATTCTACCTCTTAGAATGATTGAACATAGACTAGTTCATTGGGTACAGTGACTCTCTGTATTCTTTTCATTTTTAAAATTACTTCCTGGATTATTCAATATTTTGCCCATCAAATCTTTCAATATTGCAACTTGAGGCTGGATTTTTTTCCCCTTGAAGTCCTGCTAAACATGTTCTTCCTATTTGGATTTCTCATGCTAGGGTTCTGCAAGTTTCACTCACAATATTTTACTTTGTCTTCTTAAGCCTTCCATATGCCTTAGCTAAGGATGCAGAGGCAGAAAGGTCTCTTATTAGATGTTGTCATGTCCATTCAGACTCATAAGTCGGATGAAATGTAAGTTTCAGAGTCTCTTCTGACAGCCATGCTGATCTTTTTCTTCATTTTCTGTCTTTTTAGTGACCTTCTGCCTTCTTCATGAGTGATGTTCTTGATGTAGTTCCACAGCTCTTTGGGTCTTCTGTCATAAGTGGTCAATGCATCATTTCTGCTCTTAAGATGTTCTTAATATCTAGGAGAGAGAAGTTCAAATGTGTCGTTTGGTTCTCATAGACTTATTTTCATTTTCCTCATCTTCAACCTGAACTTACAGATAGGCAATTGATGGTATATTCTACAGTCAGCCCCTGGCCTGGTTTTAGCTGCAAATATTGAACTTTTTCCTCACCTCTTGCCTAAGACATACTCACTTTGATTTCTCTGCAATCCATTTAAAGAAGTCCATGTGTAGAGTTGCATTTTGTGTCATTTAAAAGAGGCATTTATTTGTGATGAATACTACACTGGTTTTGCAAAATTCTCTCATGTAATGTCTGTCTTCATTTCTATCACCAAGGCCATATTTCCCAAATCCCTTTCTTTCCTCTTTCTGTCCAACTCTTACATCCCAATAGCCAATAATTACCAACGTGTCTGGATTGCCTATTTGATCAATTGCACACTGAAGATGCTGGTAGAATCCTTCAACTTCTTCATTTGAATTATAATTGAATAATATATTTGAATAATTGTTGTATTGATTACATTTCCTTGAATGGGGATATATAATACTATCGTGGACAGACTCATATTTACAGATCGAACTTGAAATGTACTTTTTGTTGATGAACACTATCTATTTATACCAAGAACATAGCTCATATAATTGTCAAAGTGACTAAGTATAATGTGGTTCAGAGGTTAAGCTAGAGGCTTTCTCTAAGTTGAGTAGCTGCAGAAACTGATGAACCAGAAAGCTGGAAGAGCATGGCTGGTGGATACAGGGGCAGAAAGTTCTCTTATTCTATGTTGTCATGTCCATTCAGACTCATAAGTATCCTGTAAGACAAAACAGGCATTAATTTTTTATGGGAGCAAATTACCAGGCCTTTTCTCCCACAGAACACCTGCTTGACCCACTGACATCTCAGTTAGCAGGTAACCATTTCAATTATGGAACCCACAAGCTCCTTGTGAATCCACTAGGAAAATAGAATTTGCATGTAGTCACATCATCCCTGTCAATGTTTGTGTAAAGGTATATGCATATGTGCACTTTCCCACAGCTATTGAATTTGTCACAAAATTCCCAAGAACAGACCTTTTTGCCCTCTCTTTATGCCCAGCTTTTGAAATGAACTTGCTTCATTTTTATGAGAGGCACACAATCACACACTGCATCGAATGGGCAAAGAACAGCTTTGGTTTGTTATTGAAACATTGCTGAAGAAAATCTAGGAGTAAGTGGCTAGGTCATTATTTTGACTGAAGAAAACCTTGCTACCTAAGTATGCCAACAACTGAGAACTTCTGGTGTCATCTCTCTCTCTTTATTTGTATTTTGCAGCCAAGTGTGAAAAGGAAATGTGGAAAGTGTGTTGGGTCTCACCTCCATGGTGGATGTTAATGAAGTAGTATTAGTACACCTGTTGTTTAAACCAATGCCTGTTGGGATATAAAAGAATAAGTGAAGTGAGGAAGCAAGCAAGCAGAGATGGATGTCATTCTACGTGAAGATAACCAAGGAGCCAGAGAGCAGAAGCTAAAAGAGATACAAGGACCTTTGCCCAAAGCCGAGAGAGAGAGAGAGAGAGAGAGAGAGAGAGAGAGATAGATTTCCCCTAGAGGCTTCACTCTGAACTTGGACTTCTCATACCCTCACCTGTGATATTTTGCTCTTTATTAAAGACTCCCACTTATAGTATTTCCATTATAGCAACACTCAATAACCCACGCTGCTTCCACTAATTTAGGTCGTAGAAAGAATTCCAGAAAATTTGATGCACAAATATTCCAAAATCTGATGGGCAATTGTTTTCTATCAAAGCAAAACCATCAGACTACTAACTCATTGTGTCAAGAGAAATCAATAACAAGTGATGGATGCATCAGAAAGTCTCATTGAGACACAGAAGTGTCAGGAATATTTGTACACATTGGAATTTGTTTGTTGGGGCATGCCGTAGCTTTAGTCTTCTGTACTTCTGGTAGCACAAGGACCAAAGATGGAGGAGATGTATTGATGATGTCAAGGGCTTTCTCTTCTCCTTTTAAGAAGAGTGTTCATGTGACAGGGTGTCCCAAAGTCCGATCTAGTGAATATTGAGCTTGCAACTTTAAAATAAGTCACTGGGGTGGCTTTTAAAATAGAATAAGGTCCGTCACATTTTCTGAGCCTCTCTCACCTGTAAATCTGATCAAAATTTTTGACCAACAATGAAATTAAAGTCAAGATTTGTTGAGTTGAAACAATCCAAAGCTAAATACTTGCCAAAAGTTTCACTGGCTCTCAGATCAATCTAAGGCCACTAGTGATTCACAGCAGGACTCGCTTGATTCATACCAGTAGCAAAATGTCAGTGATGAAATAGCAATGAAAATAATTTTATGGTTGAGAGTCACCACAATATGAGGAGCTGTAATAAAGGGTCATGACATTAGGAGGGTTGAGAAGCACTGCTCTAAGGGGTAGCAAATCACAAACTTGAGAAAATCAAGGAAATATGTAGGAGTGAAAAAGAAATAAAATTTTATTAAAACTCCCAGAGTCCATTTTGACCTTTATCAATTTTGATGATGGCCCTTAATGGCAGCCTTATTTTGATCTTATGATCCCACTTAAAAGGCATTTAAAAATGACAGGCAGGGGCCATTGAGCAGACGTTTAATGCTAATAGGCAAGGGCGTTTGATCAAAGCATGCTAACTTGAATTAAGTGGAATAAAAGCAATGTGTTTGAATGCACTTATATGATCATTATATTAGTGAATCTAAAAGTAGATCAATGGGTAATTTGCAAGTTAATACTAGTGTGTGTGCGTGTGTGTGTGTGTGTAAAAGAGAGAGAGAGAGAGAGAGAGAGAGAGAGAGAGAGAGAGAGAGAGCTGTCTTCACTCCTGAATTTGAATTTATAGCATCCTCAGCTGTGAGACAATCTATTTGTTTGTGAAAGTCTTCCACTTGTGGTGGACATCTGTCCAGGAGCCCTGGTGGTAGAGGGGCTACTCATTGGACTGTTAAGCACAAGGTCGGCAGTTCGAAACCACCAGAAGCTCCATGGGCTTTCTACTTCCGTAAAGAGTTGATCTCATCAATTCGGGGGCAGTTTCACCTTGTACCATCAAGGTGCCACCAAGTGGAAGCATCTCAACAGTCCTGAGCTAGATAGTTTACTGCTAGAGAGTCTTTTCCAACTCAGACTGACCCTATAGCAGCACAGAAATACCCCTGAGAGGTTTTGGAGGCTGTAAATCTTTACGGGAGTAGAAAGCGTAACCTTTCTCCAGAGGAAGGGCCAAGTGGATTTTAACTACAAACCGTGCCTTTAGCAGGCCAACCACAATCCACTCCACTACCTCAGTAACAGATATGTCAAGAAACCATAGCTCTCCATTTTGCTACTTTTGTTGTTATTTAATAAAGGTTCCGTGATTTTTTTCATAGCAATTCTTTTTTACTTACCCTTGTATTTCTCACCAACCACTTTTCTGTTGCTCACGTGTACAGCCCTCTTCCTGCATTTTGTCAAAAAGAAGTGAGGGTGTGCAGCACTCTTTCTGATGAAAGACAACAGAATTGGGGCCAACCCTTCTACTTAGGCGACCCCAGTGGCTTTCCTTCACTCCGAGTTCCTTCGGGAGCCACAGCTATTCAAGCCAGACCCCTCCTGAGGAGTGAAGACAAGGACAGAACAGTTGGAATTCTAGAATGTGACAGCCAGAATCAAGTCTTCACATCCCAACCGCACAAGGTGGTTCCTGATGTGGATAAGGGAGAGGATTTCCTCGTGATACAACACACCTTTGAGTCCGTGTGGAGAGCAAGATCCCCATCAGAGCATCTTTCTGTCTGCAACTCCTTGCCAACCAGAAAGTGGCTGAGAACAGCTGCAGGAGATGTGAACATGTTATTTAGGGAGAACGTTTTTTTACAGCAGAATCATTAGTTATGGGGGTTGTCATTATTGTTGTGCCCTGCAAGGAAAAGAATAAAAGTGTAATCGCACTAGGTCCTGTGTAAAATTTATGCTGTTTTTACTGGCTCTTAACCCTTTTCCTTCCAGGAATTGTTAAGTTCCTTTGCAGTCATACATCAGCCCTTGGGCCGGTTCTCACCACGGTGACCGTTGACGGTAAGGTCCCTCAGTAGACCAGCAGAATGGATTTCGGGTCATGGAACGGAGTCCCTGGAAATGACGTAAGAGGAATAAAATACCCTGCTATTTGCACAGGGAGGAAGTTGTGAAATTCTCAGCAAACATGATCTCACGGACTCTCTCAAGTTCTTCTGTGAGAAACACTTGTCTTGGGCTGAGGGGGGAAGGCATTCATGGAATTAGGAGTGGGCACTTCTCTCAGACTGCCCTCCACTTACTAGACTGAGTGAATTGATGCAGGTTCATCCATCTTCTGGAAGAGGCTCTCAAAGGGATCCAGGAGCTAGGAGAAAGAACTGGACATCTGTCCATGACGGAAGTTCTTCTTTATTTTCCTTATGTCCCCCTTCTGCACTGCTTTATTCTAACCTATAAGTCAACCCACAATGAATTTCTTTCTACTATAGAGTAATACCTCCCAACATGAATTTTTTTTTAAATTTTTAATCGAACTCAATTGCCACGGCCTGCTGGGCTGGGCTGATTTTATCTTCCTGGCTATTTATCAGGCATGTTACTTTATTCGGGAGCCTCAGCGACTGGAATCAGGCTGGCTCTGAGCTGCGTTCCCAGAAATGAAGCAAATTCTGGGTGAAGAGAGTAATGTAATTCAGAATGCCCCACCTGGAGCGCCAGCTGCGCCTGGCTCTCCTACTTGTGTTGTAAGGCTTGAACTAATCTATGGACCACGAGCCTGCAGAAGCAATGAAGGCAGTTCATGCCTTAGGGAAGCAGAGAGAGCAAAGACAGAAGTAAACTAATTTCTGTGCTTAATTCGTTTCGAGAATGGCTCCGGGTTGGAAGAGATTTCGAGACCTTGCCATTCCATTTCCTGGATTTTGAAAGTGTGGATGCGACATGGGTGACTTAAGTATCCTGTGTGGTAAATGATGCCTTTGATCAGGTAGATATTCGGAGGATCTATGGAAGGGTAGACCGATAGTGCTGCCATTGTCTTCTGCTCTACAGGGACTGCTAACGCTAGGTCAGCTTAGATAATGATATTTGATGGCAATGTTGAAGCTGCTAAGATGAAGAGCATGACAGATTACTTGACTTTGGGAAATTGTAGAGCAGTGGGGTGTCAGGGTCTACTTGGCTCCTTCAGATTCACAGTGTGTAAGAAGGATGTATGCAATGAAGGAGTAGGCGATCTTTCTAAATTGTAAATTATGAAGTGCCGCTGGACTCAAAGGAGTCTATAGTCAGAGTCAGAAAGGCAAGTGACAGATAAAGGACTCTCATTGTTGTGTCAAAACAGTAGGAATGCAAACCCAAACTCCCCCCACTTCCTCCTCTCAGAAGTCTTAGGGTTTTTCATCACTGAGCAGCAGAAAGAACGTCATTTGTTAGTTCCGGTGTGTGCTGCTAGGTACACATGCAGCTCATTCATGCATAGGAAGGAGGTTTCAAAACATCTGTGGAAAAATCCCTGGTCTTTCAATTCCTTTACCCCGTATACTCTTTGAAGTCCCCTCATATATTTTGATTTCATTTTTAGCCAGTGCATTTTCTCAGCGGCTTCCCGCCTTCTCTGAAGCCTATCTTAATGAGGCACTGCATTTTTATATAAAAATAATATACAGTAAGCACAACAGCTTTGGGGTTTGACTTTTATTCACGTGGGGAAAGTATATTAATATTTTGCAAAGGTTTTTTTTAAGAACAATGCCATGCCTTTCATAGACGCAAGAGACTTAACACCAATAAATGGGAAAGGGAACTCTCTTCATTTTCTTCTCCTCTCTCCCCCAAATTGCCTTAAAAAGAACAGCATGAGTCTTCATGTCTTCTAGCTTACCTGCAGCGAAATGGCAATCAGGTTAAAAAAAGAGAGAGAGAGAGAGAGAGACAGGGGTTAGGGGGGTGGTGGGAATCATTTAAAGTGTCATTTAACAATTGCCTTGCTAAAATTTGGTGACTCAGCTTTGCAATCTATAAAGAATCATAGATTTTTGGTATAAATACAAGTTTTGAAATGAGATTATCTTACCTGATATAAGGATCGGAAGCTGAAACATGGGTGATAGAATTTAATCCTATGTTCACGATTCAGAGTTTTTCTATTGTTCAGCTGGATGGGGGGGGGATCATTTAGAAAACACTCATCTGTCAATCCTTTTGAATGTCTAAAACATGTAAAATGGGCTAAAGTAGCACATGACCAAACACAAGAGAAGAAATCTTTGGAGTTGGCCTAATTCTCACTGCCATCAAGGTGATTCCAACTTAGAGTGAATCCATAGGACAACCGACTCCTTCTCCCATTGGGCGAATGGTGGTGCGATTAATTTATGTAAAATATGGAAATATAGGCCAATAAAATGAGTAGTGGTATAATTTCTGTTGTCTTATTTTTTGACTTTGCATCATGCGATTAATGCTATTTGTTATGATCTTGCTAATCACTTGATTTGGGGCGGTTGTCCTGTGTAAACTTTTAGTTCAGCAGAGTTGTAACACAAGTTTCATTCATTTGTAACTTTTCCCACAAGGACGTGATTATGAAAGCAAACTTATCTAAAGCCTGGAATTACATGTCAGCGGAAGATGTGGGCCAACAGAATGTAAACTGGTCAATGAAGGAAGGTATGGACACTGCAATCAAGCCTGTAAACATTGACTCGATTTATTTTTACATCAAAAACAAAAACCAAAACACTCCCACAAAGAAGCATGTAAATTGAGCCTAGCATTTGGAATTAAGTACAAAGTGAGAGAGCTAAGTGGTCAAATTTTACTTATTATACAATGAGGAAGGAAATGATTTGGTGTCAGGCTAGAATTGATGACTGCCCTTGAAAACTAGGGTTTCTCCACTTGTTTAGGTGGAGATGCCGTAGAAAGCAGCCTTCTTCTATAGAAGCTGGAGGAAGCTAGAGGGATTTAGAATCTGTAGGCATGGAATCCATAAGGACAGATTGTACTCATGGAGGGTCTTCTTGGAGCAGAATTTCTATGCATTCATTTCTTTAGTATGTAATGAATGCTAAATGTAATCTTCAGATACATAAAATATACACATAGGAAAGGTGAAAAACTATAATAATCATATCCTTATGGTAGAAATATGAATTTATTTTTAGTGTTTACATTTTCCCTCATTAAAAAATATCTCTGACATATGGACATGAATTACTTGAACTATAAAAACAAATGTTTTGAAAGATACTTAAAATACACGGTTTATAAATGTCCCCAAAGCTAGACATCTAGGTATAATCGCTTCTAAATCAAGAGTATCTTTCCAGTGCTGTTGTCATTACTCAAGATATATTTAACATGTGTAATATCTTGTGACATATTCTATAAAATAGCTACACCAGTGACTGGCACTGTGTAGTAGTGTGACAAGAATGGTTGGTGTCAGCTTTGGTAAAAACGTTTGAGGGTGGAGGCCTATCTCTTCTAGTCATAGACTTTGTAATTGGCACCAAAGAACTGGGTAGGATTCTGTAAATGTGAAGCCCTTGTGACCCAGTAAGGGTACTGGATAAGCATCTTAAATATATATGTGTGTACATACACACACATATATATCTGGTACATGGTACCCATATGAAGTAGACCCATACACATAGGTGTATGGAACCTAAGGAGGGAATTGGATGATTTTGTCATCCCACTAAGCTTAAAGTTTGCCATTCTATCAGCTGCAATGGGACTCTCACTACTATCAAGAATGAAGAGCCACCCTAGTACAACCAACCAATAGACAAGTGGTAGTCATAACTCTGGTTATGACTTTAAAAAAATTTTTTTTTAGGCATCACTGCCCTGGTTGTGGGAGTAGGAGGCCCAGCGTTTGCTCTTGTGAGCGGGAATTGAACCACCGTCCCAGTGGGCCCCAGTCCCGCGCACAACCACTACGCCACCAGGGCTCAGCCCCTGGGAAGGTCTTAATTCAGTTGTTGTCTCTAGAAATGTACTTATCTTGGATTTTCTATAGAGAAAAAAAATTACCCAAACAAGAACAATGACAAAATAAGACAACAAAAAATCTCCTTCCAAAAGAAGACAAAAATAATGAAAATGAAAGGAAATTTCAAACAAGCCAAAAGAAAGAACACATCATAAGGCATTACATTTTAACCTCAAACACAAAATAAGCCAAATGCTTGCTGCGAGTCTATTTGGAGTCAAAGTAAATCTATAGGACCGAGCAGAATGGGCCTGGTGCTTTCCTGAGATGGTCACTCTCAGCACAGTCAGTGGAGTGTGTGGAGAGCGGAGAGACTCCTCCATGTTGCCTGGCTTAAACCACAGGGGACCCTGCAGATGGAGTTGGAGCTTTCCCTGTCATGCACAGCCTTCTGCAAAGTGGGTTATCCGAATGTAAGCTCTGACCTTGCTATTAGCCATAACAAGATCCTACTGGACCTGCCTCTAAAACGTACTCATCGAGTCAATTGTGTTTCAGAGCACCCCGATGGGACAGAGGAGAACAACCCAGGCGGGTTTCGGAGTCTGTGACTCTTCACAGGAGTACTAAGCTTCGTCCTATTTTCTTCTGCAGAGGTCAGTGGTTTTGAACTGCTGATATTGTGGTTGGTGCTAGCAAAGAGTATTACAAGTACCTTGGACTGTCAAAAGAAGCACATAAATTTCTTAGAAGTACAGCCAGAAGACCCCTTTGAAGTAATGAGAGACTTTGTCTCACGTACTTCGAACTGTTCCTAAGAAAGCTCAACCTCTGCAAAAGGACATCAAGCTTGGTCAAGTAGAGGGGCAGCTCCAAAGCGGAAATCCTTGACAGGTGCCTGGGCCCAGGGACTGACCATGTGTGAGAACTAATAGCATCGCACTGCCAGTACTGTGCCATCCTCACAAGGGTTCTGATTGTTGCAACACAGTGACCGACCACGAGGCAGACCCTACCGGAAAGCACCTAGGAACAACAACAACAACAGCTCCTTGGGGTCTTCCTGTGGCCTTCCAGTGGCAGATGGACAAGTGGGTCTTCCTCAGACTTTTGTGTGGATTTGAACCTCCATCCTGCGTGACTCATTGTTTGCACCACTCACGAACTGCTTAATACTCAGCAGTTACAACTGTCAGGGGTTTCTAAGCCCTTCCTACGTGTCAACACGCACTGCACATAGGGCACAGGGAAGCCTGGAAGTATGTCTAATTGCTGGAGTAAGGTTTATATAAGTGCCAAGGAACGGCTTGTGTTCTGAGAGGAACAATGACTCTCTGCGTCACTCAGGCAGTCACAATCTGACCACGGATCTAGATAGTGACTAATATTTGGCTCTCCTATAATAGGTGGTTCTCCTGGTAGGAATCAGTGAGAGAATAATTGTCATTTCCTGGGAAAAGAAATTTATCCACAGATGGATCCCAACACTCAAACTGTGCTGGTGCCCAAAGCTCTGAGGCTTTTTGCTAAATAAGGACTGACTCAACCCAAAAGATTAACTTTAGCGGCAGAAATCTGTATTAGATGTCATACCCCAAAGTATATTTTTACTTAAGTACCAAAGGCTTTGAGAGATCGTGAAAAGTCATTTATTAATTAAAAGGTACACCCCCCTCCCATTAAAAAACTCAAGCCACAGAGTTATGCAATGGTTTCATGCATTTAGAAAGTTCCCATTACTGGCAAAATCCAATCTTTTTCTGTTTCTGGAGCTAACCTAATTGTTTACGTAAAAATTCTACCCAGATTGGGAAGCTCCTTGTTAAAAAGCATTAACTCTGCTTGATCCTTTACAATGAAGAAATAAGTTTTGCTACACATCAATTTGTATGTGTGTTGGGGAGAAAGAGAGTGACAGAGAGAGTGAGAGAGAGACACACACCAGGGTACATTTATTACATACACATACACTCCAGCTATATTTCTACACAATCAACAGGATATGTTCATGTCTTAAAAGATGTTCCCAGGATAGAAGAGAATGTTATGTTGCTCTGCAATGTAATCAATTGGTTTAGAATAAAACATTTAAGTGGAGTGATTTTCATTTGGTGTGGTTTTCAGCAATAATTCACTACCTGGACATTATATAAGTCCTGCCTCTGACTGCACAGGGGTTGGAAACTTCTTAGCAGTCTACAGAGAAACAGACTGAATTGGAATCAAGAAGATGTATACAAACGATTGATTTTCTTTTTCCATTTTAGTTCTGTGTGCTTTGAGGGTTAATTAGCCTGCTTCTGCCTTCTCTGGGGAGTCCTGGCAGTGGGTTACACTGGGCAGCTAACCTCAAGGTTTGCAGCTCGAGAGCACCTGCTGCTCCATTTCCAGTCTCCGAAAACCTCGAGAGGCCATTCTACTCTCTGCAGAATGGGTGTGCCTGGCATAAATGCCCCTGCGGTGAGGTGCGCCCTATAGGGTGGCTGTGAGTGGAAATCCACTCGACTGGTACCTGGTTTTGTAAAAATTGGATTGGGCCTGTTTCGGAGAACACAATCCAGGAGGAAGCACATTCCAGAAAAAGCTTATTGAACTGGAGTGAGCTGTGATCCTTCTCTGCCCTTTGGCTACCGAGTCGTCTGCCTTCGGTGCCAATTAGCTTGGGGCTGCTGCTTGGATTCGGATGTATCCATTTATTTCGCAGCGTTAATTCATACTGCTTATAAATAATGCATGACTTAATGCGTGCTAAAACCAGACCTCCCGTGTGCAAGGGCTTAGTCAGCCCTTCTGAAAAGGCTTTGAGCAGGGAAAACGGTATAAAGTCAACCAATGGACTCAGCCGCACAGCCTGCTCGCTAGCAGAGAGCAGTCACCAGGGCGTGCGAGGCGACACCACACCCTTTAGATTTAAGTATTTTAGCTCAGCTCCAGAAGCGGGGAACTTGCTAGCTCCGGGATTGCTTGCACAGCGTCGGCAACCTAAACGCACCCCACGAGCACCTCCTAGAGGCCGGGCGAGGAGTGGAGGCGGGTCCTGGCGCAGACCCCTGCACACTGGCATGGGCGTTCCAGCCCCTCCAGACCCGGAGCCGGTTCGCTGCTGTCCTCTGGGGACGCAAAGAGGCCCTTAGAGCTTTAAAAAAAAAAAAAAAAAAGCCGACAAAAATTAGGCGTAAACAAAAGACTGACGCGCAAAGAAAGGAAAACACTGATTTGAAGCGCGCTAGAAGAGGCTTTTATGTCATGCCCTTTAAGAGCAAGTAAGTCGCCGGGAGTCAGAGGGATTCTGTGGCACTGAATACGGAAGGGAACGCTTTTGTACAGCGCGTAAGTTCTCCGAGATGCAGGCACCTATTTTTCAACTCAACTACACACACACACACACACACACACACAGACACACACACACACCCCACGCACGCCCTCGGACTGCCTGCAGCATTCCCGGGTGCAGAGGCGACTGACTCCTATGGAAGTTTGTACAGGCTTCTGGAAGGGTCTTGGATGCTCCTGCCTGGTCCCTGAAGCGAAGGCAGAGCTGAGTGTCCTTAGCAGTTGGTGTTCCAGAGAAATCATGACTGTCTTAATTGCTGATTTTAGATCAGCAGACCGTGGCGGGCGGTGGTGGAGAGAGAGAGAGAGAGCGTGAGGGCGGAGAAGGCGAGAGGGGAGAAGCAGTCCCCCCTCCCAGGAAGCCGGGCGCTTTGTTAAGTCACGCCTCCGCTGCCCCGCCGTCGCGAAAACTGGGGTCCTGCGCGCACCCCCCAGTTCTCTGCGCCCCGCTTACTGCCCCGGCTCCTCGGCGCACCGCGGCTCCCCCCGGGGGTCTCTGGTCTGGTGGGAGAACGGGGAGAGGGAAATGCGCCTGGACATACGTGTTAAGGCCACCCCGCGGCCAAGGGCTCGCCCCAGTCTTGGCACAGCGCAGGACCCTCGAGGGGCACGCAGAGAGCAGCCGCCTCATCGACAGAAAGAAAGGAAAAAAACCCGCAGGGGAAGCGTGGGGCTGGCAGAGCGGGAGGAAGTCCTGCCCAGGGCCAGGCTGCAATTAAGCAGCCGCAAAAGCCCGGTCGCGGAGCTTCCCACCTGCTGCTGTCCCAGCTGGGACGCCACTTCCTCCTTCCCGGCCCCGGCCGGCCCCCGAGCCGGGCTCTGGCTGGCGCGGGAGGAAGCGGCGGCAGGTTCTCAGCGCCCGCAGAGCCTCGGCTTCGGCCGCAGCATCCTCCAGGCCCCGCCCCGCCGCGCTTCCCGGGGCCGGCCGCGCTGCGATTGGGCGGCGGCAGCCGGGGGCGTGGCCAGCCGGGCCGGTATCTCGTGGACCGCCTCAAAAGAGCCCAGGATATTGCAGTGCGCTCCGGAGCCCCGACCAGCTCACAGCCTTCCCCGACGCCGGCCCGCTGGCTCTTGGAAATTCTGGTTCGCTTTGGCTCCTCTTTCGCTTTTTACAAACGACTGGATCTTACATGCCTCTGTGGTCCCCACTTCCACCCAATGCCCCCAGACTCCTGCGCCAGCAACAGGTAAGGGGTGCGGGTGGGTGGGGGGTGGTGTTTGCTCCCCTCCTCCAGGGTGTCACTGTTGGGGTGTCCTCGGGAGGGGGGCTGGAGCGGTTCTCTGGCCCTAGCTCTGCTTGGCTGCTCCAGGGGTGCCCAGCTGTCAGGCTGCTGGAGCGCACTCACTCCCTCTCTGGAGCCTGGGATCTTGCCCATGACCGTTTGTGTGTGTCCACGAACATCCTTAGAGCTAAAAATACTGAGACATGCTTGGAACAGTTGAGCAATAGAAACAGATTGCACTGCAGCATCTGTTTGTGCTCATAACTTCTAATGCACCAGCTGCAGCGAGATACCGAGTTGGGAGGCTGGGGCCAGGGCATCTGCATCCGCTTGAGGTTATCTCTCCAAGGAAGAGGAGAGGGGCGAGGTCTCAAACTTGGAAAGCCATGGGTTGGGGGTGGGGGGGGCGCTCCGCATTGTTCTTGTTCTCTGTCTTTGCGTCCGTCCGTGTGTCTGTGTCCTTGCTCTAAGTGTGGCTTGGTGCTCCAGAGAGAGTGTCTCCAAGTTGCTTTGCTGGCTAAGGGCGCACAGCAGCCCGAGTTGGATTTGAGCCTGAAGATAGCAAAACTTTCTCATCCGATGTCATTTTCGCTTAAGCCATTAGCTCTCCTTATAGACAGTCATATGGAATCCCTAAGCGGAAGGCAGCGCGATTGCAAAGCACCACCGTGGTCGCAACGACCTGGTTCTGCAAGAGTGTTGCATCATAACAGGGATTCATAGTGACAGTTGGAGGTGGGTGGTGGTGAGATAGGAAGTGCCCCCATTTTATGTCCATGCCTTGATGAACTTATTAATAGGATGGGAACTAGGATGAATTTGTGATTCCTGGTTTCTCCTCCCCCCCCCCCCCCCATGAAATCAGACTGCACCAGCGCGGGAAAGAAAGACAGCTTTTGAACTCCTGTTTTGGTTATGCAAAGAATGAAGACTAGTTTTGACAGCTTTGTGCTCAAAAAGTAGTCAATTCCTCTTCCTTTTGCCAAGCACACTTGTCTGACTCCCCGAGGTTAATCTGTGCATTTGTGCCTTCCTTCCTCACTGCCACCCCCACCTCAAGGGTTTTCCAGCTCTAGTTTCCATTATCGGGAAGGGAAAAAAAAGAAAAAACCCTCCATGTTTTGAAAGAGCAGTTAGATGTTCCTTCTAGGATGGTGGGGTGCAGAGCATGGGGTCAAGGTCATTTCACTTTGCTTTATGCCCCTCCCCCTCACATTTGGATGGCAATTGATGTTATAGGATTCTGTACCTAGATAAGAATTTGATTTTTGTTTGTTTGTTTGATTGTTTTCTATGAAATTCTCTGGGGAGAGTGCCCTTTATTTCTTCCAACTTGAGACCTATCAGTTGCTAGAATCTCTGGATCTCTGGTCACTTCTAAGAATCCTTGTATGACTCCTGTGCAGTATGAAGGATTGACCAAGAGTCACTACATCTTTATCTGAGTAGAGTCCTCCAAGGTTGGGCTTGTTTTGTGCTTGTGTGTGTGTGTGTGTTTGGGGGGAGAAGGGCTTGTTTTTATCGAGCAAATATGTATATTTTCCAGCCTGTGCAAATGCTAGGTGGCACTACTTGTACTGCGCAGTGTAGATAGTGCCCACATAGTTAAATGGTTATTCCTCTTTTCTGCCTGCCCCTCCCCTCCTAACAGGCTTCCCCTCCCCCTCCTTTCTGTTTACTGATCTTCCAAGAGGTTGATTTGCAAGTATTTTCGCTCACATAGCAACATGTGCCCAGAGCACACTGGGGCCGGTCTATATGGCGTCAGCCAGGGAATAACTGCTCGAAACACTCATTAGCAAACCTCTCGCACAGCCTAGTACACGGTCTTCTGCTTTCTGCCTTCCCTATTTTCTGCCAGAAACTTTCTGATTTCTTTCACAAAGTGCACCATAGGATGGGACAAATTTCTTTTTCATAATGCCTTTTTGTGTCTATTTCCTAGATAGTAAAAACATGTTATCCTCACCATGAGTGCCCTGTGTCTTCCGTGACCTTGTATCTCTCCAGAACCCCCTCCCTTCTACCATCTACCTAAGATTGAAGTGCTGAACTATTTTTTCCACTGCTTACACTTAATTCTGGCTCAGCCTATAAATAGTCTTAGCATGAACAGCACCACATGTAACCTCTCCATTTCCCAGAAAGACTTTCGACATCATTGGTGATGGCCTGGGTAAAGTGATTATCTGTTTCCATTCAATCTCTAGCCGGCCCCTAAATTATTTTGGAGGAAAGGAGTTTTCTTTTTTTCTTTCATGTTTCTCATCAACTCAAATATCAAGTGAGGGGGCACCTGAGTTGTGTGTATCTAAACAATCAAATACATACACTGGACTTATCTACTTTTCTTTGAATGCTTCTCAAGAAACCATTGCAATGAAATGCCTCAAATAAATATCCATGGAAGTTACTGTTTCTAATGCAAGCTTTCTCCCAGATGCTTTGTTGTGGGCAATGATAAGGGAATGGGATAGGAAGTTTTCTATTTGCCCCAAAGTAATTGGGCTGGTTTCCAGGAAAGGCTGTCTTCATAATAAAATAGGAATACTGTGAACCTATCAAACCCTGGAAGGTTCTAGATTTTTTTTTTTTTTGCTACAGAATTTCACTGTCATCGGGCCCATTCGGACTCCTATTGACACAAGAGGATAAAGAGGAACTGACCTCCTGTCATTTTCTGAGGCTATAAATCTTTTATAGGAGCAGAAAGCCTCATCTTTCTGCCAAGGAGCAACTGGGATATTCAAACTACAGAGCTTGCAGTTAGCAGCCCCAAGCAGAACCTGTTAAGCCACCAGGGCTCCTTTGTCGTCAGCTCCACAGCAATGGAGCACATAAAATACATGCTCACTCATGTATCCGTTGGGGGAGGGAGAGGGGCAGGCTTATCTTTTCCATAGTTTTCATTTTGCTGAGGAAAGCTTTTCTTCTCGTTTACACCTGGTCAGAAATGATACCATTTCTAAATGACATGCTGCATGTGGGACAATTTGGTCAGTAGTCCTTGGAATAAGGCAGAAATCTATTCCTAAAACAAAGGATACCAAAACAAAAAGCCCAAACCCACGGTTCTGGGGTCGATTCTGACTCCAGGTGACCCATGAGACAGAATCAAGCGTTCCCTTCGGGTTTCGGAGGCTGCAGATCTTTATGGAAGCAGACTGTCACATCTGTGTCCCACAGAGTGGAAACTGATATTGTGTCCTTGGTGGAATCCTCGGGTCAGGACTTTTGGAATGCCACAGTTGGGTCTGTTGATCCCATATCATTCTTAGAATTTAGTCTTGGCTCATGAGTCAATCTTTGCAGAGTGACCTGCAGTCTGTCTTTTGTGTCCCTCAAAAAGCATGCTTTTATCTGGACAGCGTGTATCAATAAGTCCAATGACATTGGAGACCGTCTACTCCTGGCTTCTAATGGGAACTCAGGGAGACGGCTGGATTTGACTTACACAGAGAGATTGTCTTGAGATCACCTTATAATATAAGGTTCTGAAGTCAATCAGGATGACTTCATTCTGAGGATCCAAGCATTCTTCACATGGGACTGACTCAGGCCTTTTGCTTGTTTGAAATCACACCTGCACTTCGTGTTCTGTTGTTATTGTCATCGGCCTGTGCTGAAAGTTGGGCGATCCCCCACGAATCCCACAGACTGAAATCCCTCTGCAAGGCAACGCCTTCTGGGCGTGCAGGTCCTAGAACCCTGGGGAAAAAGCGGCTCATGCCTACTGTCCAAGTGCAAACCTCACAGGGAGACAGACAACACATTGAAGCAGGTGGAAGGTGAGGGAGGCACTGTAACTTCTCTTTATAAAGCAATTCAAAGGCACTTTCAGATCGGGCATCATTTAGGTGTCAAAAGCTGCCAAAATGTAACACACATTGCAATTTTCACAGATGACTAATCTGGGGAAAAATGTGTTGAGGCACATTCTTGCATAATAACTTGGATAAGGAGAGTGAAGTCGAAAGACTGTGCAAGACAGTTGCAGGGGCAAAGCACCTTTTCGGTCAAGGGGTATGCAAACATAAGTTCCGGGCTTTTCTTTAATAGGCAGTGGCTGCCTGGCAGAAACGGATTTTGTTAACTGTTTCATCTTCAACCCATCCCTGTCCCTGTCCATCTGGTAGCCACCACCCCCTTTTAAGCAGGGGGTGGGCTTTGAGGTTGGAAATAAGAGGTCTCTTTCTTTTGTATTCGTTCTACGTGCTAGTGATGTTGTTCACTTAAATTTGGAAAAGCAAAAAACCTTAGACGTAGGCAGGCTCCAGTTAGTGACTCAGCTGACAAACCTGTCCCTTTGTAGTGGAGCTGGGATTGTAAAGTCAATCATTTTTACCTAGGGGAGAATGAGGCGAGAGGAGATAGCCGGAAAAACTATCATTTGTTCTTATTAAGCAAAGGTGAGTGCCTTCTCCATAGAAACAGATGGCAAGCAACCATGCTGGAAGTGAAAGTAAGCAGACTGGCATTGGCCACCTACCCTGACAAAGTTTCCTCTGTTGGGGAACACACGGAATTGGACCGATATGAAATGAGTCCCCACCTGATCTCAATCCACTAAAGACCTTGGTCCTTTAGCACCAAGGTGCTTACATCCAAGCCTGTCATTACACATGGCAGTCCCATCTCGGGAGAATTTCAGAACTCTTATCACTAGGCAACAGAAGCGCTCTGTATCCCCCAGAGCAAACCTTACCTTCAAGTCAGAATCACTTGTGCTTACAGAGATGTTATCAGGGATTTCTGCAGACTGGCTGCCTGCAGGATGCCAGGCAATGGTGCAAGCCTCAACAATATCCAGAAATGGGGAACCAGTTCCAATGGTTACAAGGGCTACCTACTCACTTTGGTCATTTACATCAAAATAGCCTGTATCTTCTGATGCCAGGGGTTTAAGAGGCCCCCCCCAACCCCCCGATACAGATGCAGCTCAAATTATACCCATTATCGGATACTCTCTTTTAAGGTGCCCTCTTTCTTTCCTGTCTCTTCAAGTTGCGTGATACCATTTTGAATCAGAAAGCCCCTCTCTCCATGGATAATGTGGGAAGGCCAAAGAAGAGACTGGGAGGGAGAGGGCCCTGCTGCAGAAGAGAATATTCCACATCTAGAAAAATTCTAAAGAGCTAAGGAAGACTGGGCCAGCAAGTATGGCTGAAGGATTGTCACAAACCACCATTCTTTGTTTAATGACTGCAAGTCTTTAAAGAAAGTCACACATACAATCAGTGTACATCGAAATGAAATAAACCAATCAACCTCTGTAAACCAAAGGCAGTTACAGTCATCTCTCTCTCTCTCTCTCTCTCTCTCTCTCTCTCTCTCTCTCTCTGACCCCTGCTCTTGTTAGGAAGTGTATTTCAGGCAGTAAAGACCCTTGCAACTTTATTTTTGTGACAATCTCTCTTTTCTTGCAGGATATACCCTCTGGATGTCCGCTGAGTTCTTAAGGTAGCTCTTCCCTTGGGGAGACACCCCTGGGCAGTCCTTGGAGTTTCCTGGAGACTCCCATCGATCCTGTTGTGGTTTTTTGACCTGTGCGTCATCACTGAACATTCAAAACTGTTTCTCCAAAGGTTTTTGCAAAAACTCAGACTGTTTCCCAAAGCCGAAGCGCTGGAGTCCACGGCAGAAGCAATGGGCAGCGTGCGGACCAACCGCTACAGCATTGTCTCCTCCGAGGAAGACGGCATGAAGTTGGCCACCATGGCCGTGGCCAATGGCTTCGGGAACGGCAAGAGTAAAGTCCATACCCGGCAGCAGTGCCGCAGCCGGTTTGTGAAGAAGGACGGCCACTGTAACGTGCAGTTCATCAACGTGGGGGAAAAAGGGCAGCGGTACTTGGCAGACATCTTCACCACGTGTGTGGACATCCGCTGGCGGTGGATGCTGGTCATCTTCTGCCTGGCCTTCGTCCTCTCGTGGCTCTTCTTCGGCTGTGTGTTTTGGTTGATCGCTCTGCTCCACGGGGACCTGGATGAAACCAAGCAGAGCAAAGCGTGCGTGTCCGAGGTCAACAGCTTCACGGCCGCCTTCCTCTTCTCCATCGAGACCCAGACGACCATCGGCTACGGCTTCCGGTGCGTCACCGACGAGTGCCCCATCGCCGTGTTCATGGTGGTGTTCCAGTCCATTGTGGGCTGCATCATCGACGCCTTCATCATCGGCGCCGTCATGGCGAAGATGGCAAAGCCCAAGAAGAGAAACGAGACCCTCGTCTTCAGCCACAACGCCGTGATTGCCATGCGGGACGGCAAGCTGTGCTTGATGTGGCGCGTGGGCAACCTGCGTAAGAGCCACTTGGTGGAGGCTCACGTGCGGGCGCAGCTCCTCAAATCCAGGATCACTTCCGAAGGGGAATACATTCCCCTGGACCAAATCGACATCAACGTCGGCTTCGACAGTGGCATCGACCGGATCTTTCTGGTGTCCCCCATCACGATCGTCCATGAAATCGACGAGGACAGCCCCCTCTACGACTTGAGTAAGCAGGACATTGACAACGCAGACTTTGAGATCGTTGTCATCCTGGAAGGCATGGTGGAAGCCACCGCCATGACCACCCAGTGCCGGAGCTCGTACTTGGCCAACGAGATCCTTTGGGGCCACCGCTACGAGCCGGTCCTCTTCGAAGAGAAGCACTACTACAAAGTGGACTACTCCCGGTTCCACAAAACCTATGAAGTACCCAACACGCCCCTGTGTAGTGCCAGAGACTTAGCAGAAAAGAAATACATCCTCTCCAATGCAAATTCATTTTGCTATGAAAATGAAGTCGCCCTCACGAGCAAAGAGGAAGACGACAGTGAAAACGGACTTCCGGAAAGCACGAGTACAGACACGCCCCCTGACATTGACCTTCACAACCAGGCCAGCGTACCTCTAGAGCCCAGGCCTCTGCGGCGAGAATCAGAGATATGACTTAATTGACTCCTTCTCTGGAATATTCACTTTCACACACTAAGTCTGGAGCTCAGAGGCCCGAGTCGGTTATACAGACGACGGTACTGGTGACGAGGTGGGTCAGGGCGAGTGGCCACAGAGACGGAGGCGAGCGCGAGGGTTTCCAAGAAAGACTGGGAGCGGGACGATTCGCACAGTTCATGTCACACGTCGGCGTGACTCCATGGGTGGCGTGTGGTGGAGTATCAGTGATGGGTTTCTGATGTCCTGTTGAGTGTGCTTTCAAAACTTGAACTTGCAGGCAAGCCTGGGTTGGGTATTTGACGTATCCAGCATGCTATTCTTTAGGGAACAAGACTGTTTTTAATGGCATAACAAAGGCAAGACTCTGCCTTAATTTTTGTAAAGCTGCTAACGACATGAGCACAATCGTACTTTTGTGGTGGTGTAGTTTCTTTTTTCTTTTCATTTTCTCTCTTTTTATTTCCACTCCTCTTTTGTGTAATTTAAAAGTCAGTGTTCAACTTGGTTGAAAGCTCATGATGCACTTCGAAATGGCAAGTATTTGGCTATTAGCTGCCAAAGCAAGAGCCTGATTTTTTTTAGGCCAGTAATTTGTTTGCTAGAATTGATTCTCCACCCCCCCAGCCCCACCCCCCCCCTTTCTCTGACTTTGGTTACATAAGGGCATTATGTAACACTAGCCAAATGGTAGCCTCCAGGGTTGGTTATTTTTATGTGTGTTCCCCTCTCATCCCCTCCCCTCAAAACCCTATAATGTTAATGGGTGTTCTCCAATGTTGTTACACTACCTAAAGTGAATACCAAAGATAATGCACATTTTTGCACACTGGAGATTGTACTTAAAAAGGAAACAAAGCCACCCCTCCCTCCCACCCGCAGGCTGCCTTGGAATCAAGAGACCACAGCATTGAACCTCAGTAACCCCTCATACTAGCCCCTTATTTTGCACCTTTTCCAGAAAGTAGAGCATCACACACACACACACACACACACACACAGCCTGATATGTGCAATGGTTTGTAAGGCCTTTCACGTGGCTTTTTTACTGGAAGAGGAAGAGGAAAGGGGAAGTAAAATTGCACATGCATGCATACACACACCTATCACATTTGTATCTTTTCTCCGCTCCCCCTGCTCTTTATTTTCCCCGCCCCCAACTGGCCATGTTAAAAAGAAAGCGAAGGATGGTGATACATGTTCGGGAAGTTGTCCTGGGTCTCCCCATTTTGCACATTCTGAATTTATTCCGGTTGAGCTGAATGTTGGAGTCTCCAGAACTGAGTAACCCAGCATGAAAGAGAGTTCAGGACCGTATTTTTTTTTTTTTTGGCTGCCAGGCCATTTCCAGATTGATTTTTCCCTAGAGATGATGCCACCCATCTGACCCCTAGGCTCCTCTACTCAGTCTGAAAAGATCTAGGAGGACCCCAAATGTGCCAGGCAGGGCTGCAGATGCCAAAGAAGGGAGGCCCCAAGAGTGGACAAGCCATGACCCTGCAGCCCAGCCCACGTCAGCCCAAGTATTCAAGGGGAGAGGAAGGATGCTCTTTTGATGATCAAGGGTAGGACTGGAGATGCATCAGTATTCTAAGGTCACAGAAAGTCATACACAATGAACAAGGTCACACTGGAAGTGATAATGCCCTCAGAAGACTATTCCGCCATTCACTAGGCACACTCATGGACTGCAATCCCAGAGCCAGAGAACAAGGTACTACGACTTAACTGTTTTCCAGAAGCTTCTCTTGGCTGCCTGCCTTGCTAGATTTCACTCCCTCCACCCCTGCCTCCCCCCACCCCCCATTCTAGTTCAATACTGGAACTTTTTTTTTCAGTTCTCTATTTATGAATTCTGGGGTGACTGACTTTTCTTCTTAATTAGGAGTCTTGGAATCAACCGTCTTTTGGTATTATATCCCTGTATGCCATTAAAAAACAGCTTGTTCTGGAGTCCTGTCTTCTGTGCACTGATGTCAGGAATGGTGTCTTCTTCTGGAAGAGCCATCTCTGAATGAGGTGCCAGTCATGAGGGGACCGAGTATGCTGTTAGCAGCTTTCAAAGTTGACAAGTGGTATTTTAATGAAATTGAATGAGGGATGTCAGATGCAGGAATGCTGTTCTAAAGCCCGGTAGACGGGCAGGCTTGGGACGTTGTCTAAAGAGTTGGAGGGGGGATCGAGTGGTCAAGCAAAAATAGACGAGGCATCAATTTGGCCGATGAGAGAGAATACATACAGAAGATTTCAGCTGCTGCTATTACAATGTTTTGCAAAGGAAAATAATCAAACCAAAGAGTATTCAGTGATATGTAAATTATATGAAGATTCAGTGGAGACTGGGGGTAGCCGCAAGGGTAGCACCCCCAAACACACAGTACTGCCATACACACAGACACACACACAGACTTGAGATACTGGAGAAGGGGTGTGATGGGGGTGAGGTTGTGGGAGGGATACCTTTCAGCTTATTTCTGAAAAAATATTTTCAAAAATAATCTAAAAATTTCTGGTGCACACGTTTGTTTGTCTTTGTTTTTTTCAAGAAAATTTTGCAGAAGCTATGTTTTTAAAGTGTACATTTTATAAAGTTTATCAGATATTTTCATATTTAAAGCCAAATGTAAATAGAAGTCCGTAAAGGAAAAAAAAATGCCATAGAAAGTATAACTTCAGTGCATCAGTGTCTGAGAGCTAGTGCCGATATGCTGCTGGTTAGCATGGTCTTAGCAACAGTGTACCAGCTTTATAAGGTCCGTATTGCTATGTTCTTCGGTTATTTATTTCAGCATGGTCTGCTCATTGAAAGCTTTCTCTAGTTATTAACATTGTAAGCGTTACAAGCTTTAAATGACCACTTTTTTTCTGTTTTGCTCGGTGTTGTGTTTGTCAAGAGCCAAGACACAGGTTAATGCATGCCCCCTCTTTGCTGCATTTTACCTTCAAGACATTTGTCCTTACTGACTGGGTCTCTTCAGTGCCCATGTATCATCAGAATGCAGATATCAGGGACCTCACCATGAAGATCTGGGGGTCTAGTCCCAGTTATGTGTTGTTTCTGTCATGCAAGCAAATCCCATCTGAACTTACTTAGTATATATTCTCTTCAAAAGCATTTTGCCCCGATATGGATGGGCATTCTATTTTGGGGAGGTGGGTGGGGTGGGAAGGGCATAGATTCCTTGTTATCCTATTTTTAAATAAAAGTAGAGAAAGTGAATTCTATTTTGACTATTGAGAAAGGACTAGTTTTCTATCCCTCTTAAGAATATACTTGAAATCAGACATTTTCAGGATGTCCCAATAGCACTGTAGTTATTTCTAAATTCCTGGAGGAAGTTTCTTTTGCTTTTTCCTTACTCTTTCTGTTTTATTTTATTTTTACATTTCTGTGACATCATTGTTTCTTTCTTCCCATGACTGCCTTTCTTCCCTGTCTACCCCTCTCCCAAACCTGGATGGGTATTGGAGCTGATCTGTTTTCCCAAAGCCCATTCACCCTGTGGATGAATGATACACGTGTGTCAGTTCCTATTTTCTACAGAAACACTCAGCCAAGGCAAGAGGCTTGCTCTGCGGTGTGGAGTAAGTTCCTTTTCAGTCTGTGTTTAATAACGTTAAGGTGAAAAAGAAAAATACAAAACAAGTGTTGCATCATCAACCCCCAACCCCCAACCCTCAGCCAACTGTTGTTTCTCCTCTTCTTAAGCTGTTTTTCAGCTCTGGGCTCTGGCGAGTTGAACAATCCTGGCCCTGTGACAATCATTGATCGTTATTCTTGGTAAAATAAAGTTATTGTTGATAGTTATTATTTTCCCCATTGGCCGTCTTTTTGTATCTAATGTCTTTCTATTGTACTGCACAAACCATGGATTGTACATATTTTTATATATTATGTCTTATTTTATTATTTCTAAATAAAAAAAACATTCAAAAATGGAAATCAAACGGGTGCAGGCCTCTGCATGCTTCCTGGCGGCGTCTGCAGACGATCTGGGTCCTCGAGCAAGTGCTCCGGGGACAATAGGGTAGAAACTCTGCTGCTGCCAATGAATGGAGCCATAGAAATGGACTCAACGGACAGGTGCAGTGGCCGGGCAGATTAGCTTAATCTCTGCTAGAGGAAGTCAGGCTCAGATTCTGTTTTCGGACAGAATGGCCTCAGTAGGGTGAGGATACCCGAAATCAAAGGAGCAAATAAAAGGAACAAAGATGGTCTTCGGTCGCAGCTAAGTTCTCCCTCGAGGGATCGTGTCAAAGCCCAAACCAGCCACTGGCTGTTGACTTGCTTCCAACTCACAGGGACCTCACACAGTGGGTTTTCCGTGGCTCCAATCCTTGGCAAGTAGACCGCCTGGCCTTTCTTGTGTGTTACCTCTGCTACGAGTTGAACCACCAACACTTACAGTTGGTAACTAAGTCTTTACCTCTTTTTATGTCACCCTCTCAAAAACTCACTGTGAGAGGGTTGATTGCAACTCATCGCAATCCTCTGTGACAGGCTCTAACTTCCCCTAGCTGTGGGCTCCTGAGATGACAACTCTTTCTTCGGAGGAGCTGCTGGGGCACTTGAACCACTGCCCTTGCAGTTAGCAGCACAACAGCTAAGCACGACTCCATGTGGTAACAATAAAACTCACTGCCATTGCAGGAACCTCCTCATCTCATTCTCACAAAGATCAGCCAGGGGTTGCTAGTCATTTATTGTACATCGGGGGTCAGCAAACACTTTGGGCACCAGAGAGTGAAGCATTCTAGCTTTGCAGATGAGGTAGTCTCTGTGGGAAGGACTCTGCTCTTCTGAGTCACAGACAAAATGAAAAAGATTGGACAAGGCTATGTTCCAATAAGACTTTATTTCTAACGATACCATTTGTGCGCTGGAATTGGCTCCTAGCCATCCCCAGTAGGCTTCAGTTTGCAGGTCCTTGTTTTGGATGGAGAGATGGGAGCGGAATTTAGAGTTCACGGATCATAGATGCAGTATTGGAATTTAGGTGTTATCTATCTCCCAGACATGTATATTACTTTAGGACCCAAAGTTACCAAGGATATTTAGTCTTAAGGAAAATGCCACTTCCTCTAGCAAGTTGGGAATAATTTAACTCAATGTTTTCCAAAATTGGAACTCCTAGGGGCATCTGGATGTTATTCCTTAACCAGGACTCATGTGGTCTTTATTACATTCCAAGCACTTTTATCAGTTCTTTATAAGTTTTATCAATTGAATCAATTCACATGTGACAGAGTTTACTAGCCAGTAGGGTTTTCTTAGTAGCGGGTTGCATGCTGGGTTGCTAAGGTAAGTTCAAAACCTCCAGTCTCTCCGTGGGAGAAAAGGTAAGGCTTTTCAATTCCACAGAGTGACAGTCTTGGAAACTCACAGGGCACGATTCCACCTTGTCCTTTATGCACTGGTTCTCAACCTTCCTAATACTGCGATCCTTAACACAGTTCATGTTGTGGTGACCCCCAACCATATACTTATTTTCATTGTTATTCCATGACTACCACTGTGAAAGGGTCATCCAACCCCAAAGGGGTTACGACCCACAGGTTGAGAACTGCTATCTTATAGGGCCACAATGCACAGGCAGCCACAAAAACCAGAGTATTTTTTGGATGATAATCATTCCAGGATCGGATTGCTTGATCTGTCTCCCAGGGAGCTGCTAGATGAGTTTCAGAACAACGAATCTTTCAGTTAGTAGCCAAGGTAATATTTATTCTCCCCATTTAAGAAATATTATTCTCCCCATTTAAAAAATGAGAAACAGAGTCCTCAACAAGTCCCCTGTACCAGTGCAACAGCTACTCTGTAGCAGCAAGCTTCGGATCTCAACCAAGGTCATTCGCCAGTAGACGAATGGGTAACATCAGGTTCCCTCTTCATGGATGTAAAAGTTCCCTTCGGGTTACCATGCTCGTGGTTCATAACGTCTTACTTGAATTCTCCTTAGCACTGAAAATTGCATCCCCCGTCTTCACCCAGGGCCCAGAAGTTGCTCCCTTGACAACCTGCATCTCCAAGGGTCGGTTTTCATTCCTGGAGAGAGGGAACAACTCACGAGCGGTGGAGTAATTACCAACTTAAACATTGGTTGTGGGGTTTGGGTAACTTTCAAACTTCAGATTAATTTCGTTTCAGGAGGCACTGCTTGGGCCTGTCCCTGGGCAAAACCACAAAGCCTGCTTTCCAACAGCAGGGCCTGCACCTACCACAGCCTGCCTGCTGCTTTCCACTCACTGCACTAGGCTCAAGGAGAAATGCCATTCCCCCCCCCCCCCCCACAAGCCCCGAGGATGGGGCCAATTAAGCCAGGACATAGTGAAAACACCAGGCCATGAGTTGAGTGCTCTGGGGAGGTCTCCCCTTTCTTGTGTTGTGGACCTGCAGCCTCAGGGTCTTGCTTTAGGTCAATTTTTGCTTCTCAGACTCTCAAGGCTCACAAGTACTGGTTTCCCGGAGCAAGCAAATCTCCAGAAAATACCTGTGAAAGAGGAAAGACATTTCCCCCCAGATGTCCATGTTTAGAGCAGGGAGAACGGAGGAAACAAGCCTGGTGTATTCCTCCGCAGGAAGTAAATCAAAAAGAGGAAGTCAAACCAAAACAAGGCAAGAACTCCAGCACCCCAGAGAAGCCTGCTTGGCTGTATTGGGCTTGGCATGGTGGCACGTGGCGAGAATGCTGAGTTTCTGACAAATAGGAGGTTTGTGGTCACCCAGCGACTTAGAGCAAGTTCTTGGGGATCCTGACACTTCCTGCCTCTGTGTCACATGATCACAGGTGGATCCTTCTCACACCATTTCTAAGGTTTTCATAACGCAGTTCCACACTTGATTGTCTACAGGCACGTGTATAAACACCACTTTCAAAGGCACTGGGAAACCCCCCAGAAAGAAAAAGACTCCACGTGACTCATGTTCATTGTGTGTTACACGTTTCATTCTGAAGCCAGAGGAAACCAACCCCCCCACCCCAATATCTGTGAGATATTCCTGTATTTGTGTAACTCAAGACTCCAAAGCCTTCCGGACCTGTCCTGCCCCACCTGTATCCACATAGTTTAGCTCTGTCAGCTTGATTACTGAGTTAAGCATTGGGCTGCTCAACATTAGGTCGGGGGTTCAAATCCATCAGGCAGTCTGCTGTAGAAAAGATAAGGCTGCTTGCTCCTGCTAAGGTGTATGACAACGGTTCTCTACCTGTGTATTGCAACCCCTTTGGGGGTCAAACGACCTTTTCACAGGGGTTGTGCAATTCATAACAATATCAAAATTACAGTTATGAAGAAGCCACGAAAGACATTTCATTGTCAGGGAGTCACCAGAACATGAGTAAATGTATGAAAGGCTTGCGGCATTTGGAAGATTCCACCTTGCCCTCCAGGGACCAACTCGATGACAGAAGGCATGGGGTTTACTATACTTGAAAAGCCCCTCTCTACCTCCAGGTCAACACATGCATGGGGAACATCGTTCACCTCTCCAAACTTCAAATGCATTGCCACTGAGGCCATTCCAACTCCAAGCAGTCATGTAGGACAGGAGGGAACTGGCCCCGTGTGTTCACAAGGCTGCACCTCTTGACCAGGTTAGAAAGTCTTGTCTTTCTCCTGTGGAGATGTTGGGGGTTTTGAACTGCCAACCCTGTGCTGAGCAGTCCCAAAGATAGCCACTAAGCCATCAGGTATTCCCAAATTGGGGGATTAGAGACCTGATGATTTGAACTTCTGCCTTGCAGTGCTATAATGTGGTTTTGACAGTTGTCTGCCACCTCCCAGATGACAGAGTTCAAAGTTAGTACTTACAAGGGAGAGGTAGAAATCAGACTGTCCCTGTAATAGAACGACCAACTCTCTCTGAATGCCTGGGATGCTGGAGAACCAGGGGCATTTGGAACCCCTCAGTTCAGTCACTCTGCCTCAGCGGAAACTAGGAGAAAACAGGGAGGAGCTGGGAAAAAAAAGGAATGTAAAAGGGAGTTGAAAAAAGGTGAGCCAGAATCCTCACAAGAGAGTAGCACTGAATAATAATGATGTCTAATTACACATAAGTGGTTCTCTTCGAATAACTGAAATTTGCTGCCTTAAGGGCATTCATTATTTGGGAGGAATGATTTTGTTCTATTATATCACACAAGTCTCTGCTGTGTTAAAAAAGGATGTGTATTATTTAACGTTGTCTTGGGTGATTTAAGTTAATGGGTGCATTGCTTCCCATGGAGCCTGTGATTTTAAAGTTTGTTCTATTTTTTATGAAAACATCCGTGGCTGTGTGTGTGTGTTTCTGTTGCCAAAAGTAACTTAGAGCTATTTCTTGTTGCTTATTGTCATTGTTTCTGATCCATTGGGTGGAGGGAATAAAATCTCTTATAAATCATTTGTGGCTGACAGGTGAGGATGCGTCACCAGGAGGGTCCAGAGGGATGAGAAAGGTCTAGCTAGAACATAGAGTTTCCTTCTACATTAATTTTATTCCCAGAGATTTATTTTTCCAGGTTTTAAATTATATTCTGGGAGCTTGAAGTTGTTAAAAGATTTGACTGCTCAATAAATATTCTCAATTTGACTGCTGATCAATAAGTTTTATACCAGGCATGGAAGAGTGTGTGAGGCTCTCAGAGTTTTCTAAATGAACTTTGTCCTCAACAGATCCTAACTTGAAAAAAACAGAGAGTATGAGTTTATATTCCTTATGCCTTACAATTTAAAAGTAAATGAGTTTTAGAAAGATTTTTTAAAACCTTCTATGTAATAGCTACTTAGTGCTTCTTGTACATTATGCACTGTGTAATGAAATCGAAGCAGAGCAACCAAGTGTGTCTATAACATGATGCACTGAGATGACGTGGTTGCCTGGTGGTAGAGTGGGTCACATGTTGGACTGCTAACCCCACGTGGAAACCACAGCCTCTCTGTGGAAGAAAGATGAGGCTTTCTACTCACACAAAGAGCTGCCATCTCAGAAAACCCACAGGGTCAGTTCTCTTCTGTCCTGTAGCATGCCCAAGAGTTGGGATTGAATCAACAACAATGAGTTTGGCTTTGGGATGACTCTAAATGGCTCCAGAAAGCCATTACAAATGTGCTGTTCCAAGGAAACGTTCGTCTGAACAGCACACCTCATGTGATGACTTCAAAGATCTCATTGGCATAAATATCTGGCTTAAAAAAAATCTATTCATTGATGAAGCATCTACCCCTCTCTCCTACCTAGTGATGGCCATTTCTATCTTTGCTTTGAATTTTACTTGTAACACATAGATACATGTTACTGGACACATTCATACCAATGTGTAAGCCTGGTGAAAAATATATTTCCTCAATCTTATAATATTTTAACATTAGAAATTAAAGCATTTACAATTTGATAGTTCACAGTTTCCTCTCCTCCCTAGTCTCTCTCTAACTCCTGATGTCAGAATCAGTCTGACATAATCTATCACTTAGAGGCACCGGTTAAAACCAGGTACTTATAAACATGAAAACATCTCAGACCGATAGAGGCCCGATGTAAACTCATGACTAGAAAAAACATTATTTAATTATTCCTTTTACAATAAACTTTTTTGAGGTCCCCTTTAAGGCAATCATTCTTTTAGTTGGAAATTTGTATGTCTATATGTGTTTGGTCTACTTAGGAACAGATGCGTCCCTCACACTTTGTGCTGTATGAACAAATGCACCACCATGCCCTCTTGCTTGTCTGAAAGTTAGGGGACCGTGCAGCAAAACAACCACCACAAAACTTTGTAATGATTTGTTGGTTTACGGCAGCGGTCGGCAAATTGCGGCTCGTGAGCCATGTGTGGCTCTTTCAGTGTGAACGTGCACCTCTGAAGTCACATTGAAAACATTTGAAGATTATTAATTCAGATCACGGTGATTTCATTTGTTTAGAAAAACATATTAAAGATCTTTGAGTGATTTTAAAGTTGTTAGGAGGGACAAGATTGGCTGTTTGGACTCAAGAGCTTTTTGACTCATGGTTTAAGGGCATCTGCAACCAGTAAGCCAAAGAGACCCAAACATTTCAAAACCAGATTGCCTGCTTGTTTATCTTCCTTGTGCCTCTCTCCTTCCTTCCTCTTTCTCTCCTTCTCCCCTTTCTCTTTCTTTCTTCTACCTCAGGGATTCTTAACCTGCCTAATGCTGGGACCCTTTCATACAGTTACTCATGTGATGACACCTCCGGCCCCCACCCATAAAGTTATTTTCTTTGCTTTCTCACAACGCTCACTTTTTGCTACTGAATCTGGCAACCCCTAAGAAATGGTTTTTCGACCCCCAAAGGGGTCATGACCCATAGGTTGAGAACCAAGGTTCTACCAGTTTTCCTCCCTCCCTCCTCTCTTTCCAAACCTTTGGGGGAGCTGTGTCACCTGCTGTGTTTATTGTTATTCGACTCCTCTGGAGTAATGCATACTAACATGACCATAAAGCTAGGTGATCTTAAAACATGGTTACTTAGCATAATCTACCTAAACTTAGAAATGTGAGCTTTTAAATCAGAAATGAATTTTCAAAAGTCTTTGCTCTCATGAGCCCTGTTCTTTCACTTGGTCATGCATTGGAGTGGTCAGGCCTTAGAGTCAGCTCCCCCCTGCAGTCTCGCTACAGGGGCTGAAAGATGTCCCTTGTAAATTGACCAGATTTTAAGGGGGACGCCATTGACTGGGGGGAAGGGGGAACTCTTGATTAAAAATTTGATCTATATGGAGCAAACAAATTTTCATAGAATGCAAAGCTAGTATTGTAATATATTTATTTTAATTTTAAAATGCCACGGGCATTGTTAAATTGTTAAAAAGCAGAACGTCTGGTCACTTTACCCTTGGGCCAATATCTGGGCTCATTGCTCTATAATAAATGCATGAATATGTCCAACATTTTGGAGTGTTATTTTGCTTTTGCTCCTCAAAAATTTTGCCCATATGGTTCTCCATTGGATGTCCTAGTTACCATAACTAGTCGTGGTGGAGTCTTTTCTGACCCACAGGGAACCAAGGTGACCCAGCATGGACCTCTGCATGCTAGGATTTGTATGTATATTTTCCTTCAGATGCATTTAATTGTCTGGACCATTTATGTATTTGACTTGGATAGTTAGTTCATATTGGGTAGTGTGTTTAATGCTTTGAAATAGGCGGGCTGTTTTTGCCACCTTGGTCCTGGAAGACTAGCATTTCCTTATTTGATGGAAATTGT
The DNA here is from genome assembly GCA_004026705.1 of Nesogale talazaci. Lineage (NCBI taxonomy): Eukaryota > Metazoa > Chordata > Mammalia > Afrosoricida > Tenrecidae > Nesogale > Nesogale talazaci. Next base: position 253,330 of record PVJH01000754.1, read on the forward strand.
GATATTAGATTACATTGAGGGAGTCCCTCATTTGGGAAAGGATATGCTTTAAAAACTATAAACAACTCCATAGGGAACCTAAACACAGATCCCAAGAAGCAGTTTCTTAACCGATGGAAACATGTCAAAGGTGAGGGTATGCTCATCCCTAAAGAAACCCTCCTGGCAAAAAACACTCTTAAATGGCATCCATTCACACACATCTTTGAAAGTGGAATAAACACAGGTTTCTCCAATCCCACCATTAGTTATTTTGGCCTTGCTAAGGTCTTGGGAGGGCCCTCTTCCCAGGCCCAGCTGAAAGTTGCAGCCTGCCCTGGGTACACTCTGTCAATGAGGTGGATGAATAAGATACCCCAGGGTTGCCATAGAAACTGAGAGAAGCCTCCAAGCCCCAGCTCCTGCATATTCTTTAATTTCATCTGAGTGACTTGACTCAAACACCCAAAACACAAAAGCGCACAAGATGTAATTATATAAAAAGCTGTGTTCAGTGATAAATACAGTATGTACTTTTGCTTCAGTCTCCAGCTCACTTCTCCCTTCCATTTAAAAGCACTTGAACTTTCCAAAGAGGAATCTTCATCAAAGGTCTAATTGAAGGGAGACCCACATGAGACTTTTTTCGCCTGCTTATCTACCTTCCTAGGCTCACCCTGACACCTCACTACCCAACCTATTTGTAGCTCATGTTCTTCAAGGCTCACCAGGAGCTCCTCAAAATGCCTACCATTCTGGCATCTACCAGTCTAAAACAGGCTACAGGGTTATGATCACTTTGTAGGACCCTAAAAATAAATGGCCAGGAAAATGCTAAAATAGCAAAAAAAGAAGAGAGTCTGAGTCTCTCTCTCTCTCTCTCTCTCTCTCTCTCTTTCTCTCTCTCTCTCTCTCCTTCCTGTTGCTACTTGCAATAAAGAACCCCTTTCACTTGGGGGGGGGTTGGGCGAAAATGCAAGAACATTAAACATGATCTTATGGCAAATTGCACTTGGGCAAAAATGCTCAGAATTTGTTAGACCTGCCACTATCCTTCAAACCTGTTCCTGCGCTGAAGGGTTAGAATTATTGGATGGAAAAGGTAGCCCTTCTTCTTAGAATTCTGTAGTGAAACAAGGCAGTCTGAACCTGGGCCATGACATGATTTGAAATGTGTTCAGGCAGCTACTTCCTGCTAGTGATTTGCATATAGCCATGTGCAATATGGAATTTACTTAAAGAGGAAAATGCAAAGGAACAAGGTGTGTCTGATGAAGAGCTCCGAGCTATTTTCTCTCTGGCAATAGGCCGTGCCTCTTCTCTGGATTTGGAGGACTCTACCCTCCTTCACCCCAGCATTGGACCTAGTCTGTGTGTTCTTCACTACAACCTGATTTAAGACTGAGAAGGTCTGTAGCAATAAGATATGGGAGGACTTTCCTTTTTGGAAATTGACTGCTGCACAAGACTAGCCATATTTCTCACCAGGCTACTGAAACCCACATAGAAGAAGAAGAGGAAGAGGAACAGGAAGAAGAAGAAGAAGAATTTCCTGGAGTGTCTGCAATTGTGAATTTTCATTGTACTGAATCGAGAGCATCCTAAACTCACTAAGAAGTTTCTCTAACATAGTCGGTTGAGATCTATGTTTATGGCTTTTTGTTTTGTTTGGCTTTTGCCCCATTTTGACCCACAAGGAGAACTCTGCTCCTCTTTTGAGTTTTTCCACCAAGAAACAAACAATCCATTCTTGACAAGGGTGGTAGGACAGCATAGTTTGGATAGGGGATAAGAGAAGTGATTCCAGCTATACCCTCGATGAGAACCCACACCACGTTCTCGAGTCTTTAATGCATATCTCAGATCTCACAACTCTGGAGATTTCTCTCTAGAGACGTTCACCCAGCCTCATCACTCTCATCCAGTCTTTTTAAAAAATTGTCTGTACACCATCAGGTTGCCTAGCAAAGCAAGTGGTCCTATAATTAGCGAGACAGTGAGGTTAGACACATGTTTCAGCAGCTGCAGTATCATTTTGCTTTACATCACAAAAGTACCATCCAGGTTGGACAGGGTAATGCAGTTTCATTACAGAGGTCTAGTGGTAGGCTTCAGTCATCCAGGTTCAGAAATGAAGCCAACTTCAAGAGGAAAATATGTGGGATCAAAATATGTGCTAATAATGAGATCCAAGTGAATGTCCAGACTGATGCCTCTGTGGTTGTTGCTGGTTGCTGTTGAATTGGTCTGACTCATGGCGAGAAAGGAAAATGGGGCCCAGTCATCTTCAAGATCACTGATACATTGGAGTTTTACAACCAGAGTTTTTGCCACTGTGTATCTGAGTGACTTTAAGTCTAGGAGATTCCACTTCCCACAGCACATTAGATAATATTCTGTTCCAATCAATAGAGTTTTGATTGATTAATGTTGAGAAATGTATCAGTAGGGCTTTCTCCTAGTTCATCTTAGTCTGGAAGTCCCACTGAAGACTGTATACCATGAGTGGCCTTCATGTATTTGAGGTATAGCTTCCTGCATTATAACTACATACAGCCCTTCTTCCACCCACCAAAATGGCAAACCAACTAATATGGTTGAGTGTCATTTTCTCTTTGTGCAAAAATGGAGAGTCAACACAAAGGGGAAATTGGCAATAAGATGCATTGGTACAGTGGTTAAAGCTGTACTTGATCATACTAACCAGTTGGAAGGTAGTACACAACCAGGAAATGGTTTCTTTTGCTTTCCATAGCATTGGTAAGAGCTATAATTGACTGTATAGCAATCCTAACACAATTACACCTATTATTATAAGAGCCCATGGATATATTTTTCTTTAGAGAAAGATGCAACTTTTAGAAATTCTCAACAGGTGTGCATATAGGATTCATGCCCTAGATCTAATTTTCTCTTATTTATTAAATTTTGTATTTATGAGGTATTGAGTTCAACCTCATGAGTTTTAACAGGAGCCCTGGTGGTATTATCATTTAATTGTTGGATTTACTAGCTTCAAGTTTGGCAGTTCAGACCTACCAGTCACTGGGCAAGAGCAATAGAAGGTTATCTTCTCCCATAAAGATTTACAGTGTTGGCAATTCTACAAAAGGTCCCTATGAGCTGGACTCAATTAATTGTCAGTGGGTGGATTTTAGGATTAGAATTGACTTCATGACTTTATGTTCGGTGTTCGGGGATGTCTTTTGGGGGCTTTTTTTTTTTTTTGGTTTAGTAGATTATTACTTGTGACCTGCATTGTGTTCTACAGAGAAATGGCTACAGAACATTATCTTCCACACACAAGTCACAGAAGAATGCAGCCAGTGTCTACCCACTGGAAATGAAGATGAAAAAGAGAGTTTTGTGAGCTTTCAGAAGAAATTGCTGATGTAGAAAAGGGTTTCAGAAATTTGTTTTCTTGCTCTTAGATGTTTAGGGGCAATTTTTCATGGACTATACAGGCTTTCCAGACATGTAAGTGTATTCAATACGAGTTAGCTTTTCTCATGTAATAAGTATCAGGCTTATAGAAATTAGATGGATACTGAAAATCCAAAGCCTGTCTCCTACCCCACCCCTTTTTATTTTTCAAAAAGCTCTCAGTTGACTAAGAGAGAATGGGAACACCAATTACAGCTATCTAATTTTAGATTCCTATATTTGTGCTCTGACCTTAGCAATCAGTCCTAAGACCTGCAATACAGTGTCAGCCCCAGAGAGCTAAGCTTCCTCTTTCCAACTTTCACAGAGACAGTCCGTAGCATTGCATGCCATTCTATCTAGGATCAAGGATGTTTTTGTATTTTTTTTCCTCTTGAGTTTATAAGGTTGGAGTTTATGCACCCAAGCCCTGGCACTATGTGTAGGGAAGGCGGTGTTCTTGGCAAAATGCTCAGTAACAAGCCTATCAAATTACACAGTGGATTTCCTTTATCTTGGGGCATTGGACTCTGTTCAGGGGGCAAGAGGGATAGGATTTCACAGCTTGTGTGGACATGCAGGTCTTAGTCTCCTTTTTGTCTGAGAGAAGATCCAATCTTCTGGCATATCTCCTGGTCAAGTCAATGCCCAAACAAGACAGGCATTTAGCACCCATGAGGACTGATTTGGAAAAAGATGGCCTTCTAGGTTGACCAGAAGCATGACAACATTTTCCCAAGAGCAAAACGCTGGCCCTTCCTGGACCCTCCAGCCAAACCAGAGAGTCAGTGCTTTTGACAGCCATTCCTCCTCCTTGTATAACCAACCTCTTCTGAAGTCGTTGTCCTAAGTGGCTTTCTCTTCTTAGACTTCGAGGGAATTTTTCCCTGAAATTCCTTAGAGGCATTTTAGTTGTCTTCCAGCCTTTCTTATTTTCTTGTTTCTTGCCAGATTATTGCCAAATTCTTACATCCCTGAAGACTTTCTGGAAAATGTGCTGAAATAAACCATTTATTTCCTTCTAAAAACTCTTACCAAAAGGAAAACATCACCCAAAATCACTCAGGTATTCAAGAGCCTTAAATTATTTCTTATTTTAATGTGTTTACTACTGAGAAAAACATATCTATGTTTCTGCCACAGTTGGTGAAATAATCATTGCTAAATCTTATTGAAAAATTATAACATTGTGAAAGAAAATAGCCCACTATATGCTTTTTATTTTCTGAAATCATTGTTGCTGTTTTTATTGTCTGACATAAATATAACAATAATATTTTATTTTTCTTGTTCTTTTTCCTGAATATCATTTACTTTCCCTTCGTTTACTATCCCTGCATGCAATTGAAAAAAATTTATCTTTATTATGAATTAGGTGAAGGTTTACAGAGTAGAACATAGTTTTACATTCATGAATTCAAGCACATTCAGGTTCAGCTCCCCCATTTCAAACATTTTAGTGAACCACCACTTAGACCATATGTCATCTGAAAAAAAAAAACAGTGTGTATTTCATTTTTACAGCAAACTTGAGAATACTTAGACTTATTATAGGTATTGTCATGCTTTTTATTTTCCTTATATTTTGTCTCTTAATTTTATTTCCTGTTCTTTCTCTTATTGATGACTTTGTCCTTACCTTTTCTTCTTTGTTTTATGCATAATACCTTTGATTTTCTTTATTTTACTGACAGTCTTTATCTATTGAAAATGATGTTTAAATAAAGCATTGTGAACCTATCTAAAACTTACTAGTATTAGATATGTATGTTGTTAAATAAGACAAAATTTTGGCATGTCTTCCCCCACTTTCCTGACCCTCTGCTTAGAATCTCTCCATGATAAAACTTAGAGCAGAATGCATCTTTCTTTAAAATTCTATTTTCCACTGCTTGTTTTCCATGTTTAGCTTTCATTTTGATTGCCATTTAATTTATTTTATTCCAAACCATTTTATTAGGAGCTAATCCAGACACCATCCCATTCTATACTTCAATCACATCAAGCAGGATTGCACAATTGCTACTACAATCAGTTTCAAAACATTTTCTTCTTTCTTGAACTTCTTGATATCAACTCCCCACCCTCCATTGTACACTTCAGGAACATTTATTCTAAATTTTTTTTCACAGATTCATCAGTCCTGGGTGTCATATACCGCAAAACAGAAAAACACATAACAGCGAATCAAGAAGGCTTCCCACAATGACAAATTACCTCAGAGATAAATTTCAATATGAAAACAACAAAAACAGTCACAGAAAATATTGGAAGCCAGGTGGATCCCAAAGTGTATTAGAGGCGAGGTCAAGTGGCAAAGTTTTAACTGTTCCAGTCAAGTTTGTTATTTTATTCTACTATAGTCATCTCTCCAATACTCTCTGTTTGGTAACCAGTTTATTACCATTCCTCAATTATGGTTAGAGAGGAGTCACTGGGTGGATATTGAAACTGTCCTTTGGACTTCCACCCTTTTCCATAGCCTTTTCCAAACCAGAACCTCACACTTTAAGCTCTGATGCTATTCCCTCCTTTGGCCTCGGGTTACGTAACTTACAATCTCTGGGTCACGGGTGCTAGTGTAATTCTTCCATATGGACTTAGTTGACATGTTACTTAGACAGTTGCTTGTCTGTAAATAAGCCTTGAAGACCCCAGATGCTATTTTGTGTGATAATTGAGCACTATCTAATTTCTTTACCACACTTTGCTACAGCACCCATCTCTTCTATATTTCCTTCATGAGAGAGAGTGTCAAGCAGGGTCAAGTCTTAAGAGCCAATTGTTTTTAAGTGGATTAGGATTTTTACTAGGATTAAGTGGGAGCCCCAAACCCATTCTTGGATCTCTATCTTTTATCTGCTTCTGGCTCCCCTTTAGAAACCTTCTTGCTAATTGATGGATCTCATTGATCACCTCCCTGGCACATAAAAATCTTCTGTTAATAGCTCTTGGCACTAAGTTGTAAAACACTGTTAAAAGAGGGAGATTGAATGATTGTGGGCTATCTGCATATCACAATACCTGAATTATTCACTTGCACAGAATAAATTTTTACATGGCTGAATGCTATTTACACAAACAATGGGAGTTGGTTGCCTGGAAATATTTACAAGAATATTCACTGACAACATCAAGCACAAGACTGCCAGAATAATGCATATCTTAATACAGCAAGTAGGGCATCGACGTACTCAGTCAATGTTGGCAAGTCTCCTGATAGTTCAAAATCTCTGGGTATAGCCGTTTACTGCTTCTTCACACACCATATAATTCCAGTTGTAAGTCCTCAGGTGACAGGTGTTTTTGACATAGCTCACCAAATGTAGTTTCCACATTGAATCTCTCTGGTACGGTCTTCGGAGCATGATGGGCACCTGGATGCTCCAGGACTCAATGCCCCACTGTTCTGTGCAGAGGGCCTGGGTTCCCACAACGTGGGCAGACACCTGGGACGACGTGGCTTATTAGATGCACATCATCAGGCACACCCCTCCTAAGGATCCTTTAAAGTACTATTAGTCATTTTTCCCCACTTGGAAATTGATTCTCCACCCCCACCCCATCCTTTTCTCTACCAAGACAAAATATGCTCTTGTTTCCAGAGCTGAATACATCCTATTAGATTTTCACTTTAAATGTGACACAAATTCATGTGCTATCTTAATTGAAATGAAAAAAACCCTGCAGTGATTACAAGTAGGCTCTTATTTATTTACTTACTTATTTTTCCCACAGCAACAGAGGACTTCTGGATGAAGTTGCAAATTTCAGGAAATGGGTCAGGTTGGTAACTTGATATCGAGTGCAGCTGCCTTTCCTGATCTTCAGAACACACCACAACTCAATTTCCACTGGTCACTGCATGTGGGAAATGAAATGAGCAATCTCTGCTTAAGAGAATTCTCCAAGACACTGCAAAGCAGTGTAGGGAAGCCTCCTGCAACAGGACAGAGCACTGATGATTCTGCCCCCTACCCAGAGTTGCTGATTCATCAGGTTTGAGGAAGGGTTGTAGAATTTACATTTTGCACAAGGTCCAAAACAAGGCACATCGTGCTGGTCCCAAGACTCTGCTTGAGGAATCCCTTGGTTAGTGCAGTCAGGTCTGAGCAGGAACTCTGAGCACTTACCTGATTCTGTAGCGGGTGAGCTAGTTGCTCTTTGTCACCCAGTGAAGCGAGTTACACTTGACGTTTCCAGTTATCTAAGTAAACAGGTAGTGGAAGAACTAAAGAGTTCTTAAGGTCCCAGCTCTCTCTAGTTTTTCACTGCTTTATAAAAAAATTGTGGCTTATTTCAATTGCATTTGACTTTAAAAGGAGCATTGCATTGAACAGTCACTTCGAGTTAGAATGGACTTGATGGCAGTGAGTTTAGTTGATAGGTTTTTGAAGTAAGTACATGTGGACTTAGTGTTTGCATACCAGCAAAATCTCAGACACGAGATTAAAAGACTGCTGCCTCATTCTGAGAGGCACAAAAGAGAAAAGTGAAAAATAGGGAATCCTTCATATTAGACATGTTACTAATATGTATGCATTTCCATAATTCACTTGAGCTAATTTTTTAAGCAACCAAATTGCAAAAGAAAAAGTCAGAATAACATCAGTGCTTTATATATCACATTCTATGGTCATCCAAAAGTGAAGGAACATATTTATCTTTATGGAGATAGAAATAATTCATAAGTGATGGATATGACACTGTGCTAGTTATACAATCTCATGTCCTCTTGAGGGTATTAGGAGGGAAGAGGTGGAGTCTAGGCTGTGAATCAGGTCACAGTATGATAGTGTCTCTTTGTGGGCATGACCTGCTCATGAGGATTTTCAGAACTTCCTCTCTTCCTCTGTCTTGTTCTTCCTGTTGACAAGCAACACAGAGAGTTGCTGAGTCCTCAAGAGCTCTCTCTCTTTCTCTTTCTCTCTGCTTCACCTTCCTGTTCAAGAGCCACCCTCAGAGGTCTGGAGGAGCCACTTTGAGACCCCTACCAGTGCTGAGATGCTTCCATCACCATTGGATTCACAAGATTTTTCACCCACCAGCCTGTAATCTGCCTGCATTTGAAATCATTGCCTATACTGTGAGAGTCTGAAGAGGAAGTCGTAGACTAGTATTGGGCATATGGACTAATATTGGACTTATGGACTTGTCTGGACTGGGCTATGATGTTTTGTGAATATACAGTTGCCCTTTGATGTAAAACTCTCTCTTACACATATATGAGTGCCACTGGAATTTGTTTCTCTAGTCAGCCTAGACAAAACTGCTGCTCACAAGCTCATTCAGTGTGAACATGAGGTTCTGAAGTCACACTGAAAACATTTGAAGATGATTCTTTCAGATTTCATTTGTATGGAAAAAACATATGTAAGGCTCAAGTGGTTTTAAAGGTGTTAGAAGGAACAGGATTGGCTCTTCAGTTTTAAGAGTTTGCTGACCTCTGACCTAGACTAACACAGATATCAATAAGGAGGAGTAGTAGGGAGGATATTTCAAGAGAACGTATGGACATGAGGAAACCTAAAGCACACCTTGGTACCCATAAGAGATACATGTCTAGTACCTGTCTTCTCCTCACTCTTAGGGCAATTGACAATGTCTATAGCTCAAGTTCATGGCCATTGAATGGATGAAGACCCTATAGGGTCCCACAGGACAGGTTAAATTATCTTTGTCAGTTTCTGAGGTTAATTCTCCTGGAAAAGTTCTTTCTTTCTCCTGGTGGATTCAAAATGCAGACCTTGCAGTTAGCAATTTGGCCTTTAATCAACAGGTTCCCTAAAAATTTAGAAAGGCTCTGGGTTGTTACAAGTAGGAGGGATAGTTGGCTACTAGCATCTAGTAGGTGGATATCTTATACAATATACAGCATAGCTTTCTACAATAAGGAATTATCCTACCCATGATGTTAACAGATCATGGTTGACAAATCCTGTTCTAGATGGTAGGTATTTGGGGGCGTTAATGGGGACTAGGCTTGCAAAAGTAGCTGAAGGATTTCAAATATTTGGGTAAGAAAAATTCAATTGAAACAGAAAGCAGTGTATAGCCACTCAAGATTGTTTGAGTATTTGAATGCATGCCTGTAGTACCCTTTAAGAACATGCAGTGTCAAGTACATGGAGCTAATTAAAGATGAAGAAGACAGGAGCTGGATAGAGCAGTTAAGGGTTATTTCAATATTTCTGGTAAAAGGTAAAAAGTACTTGAACGTGAGATTGCAAAGGAAGGAATCAGTTCTGGGGAAAATGCAAAAGGGGGATGAACATAGCTTGGAAACTCTTTGCATCATAGGGAGGGGAAACTATTCAGGGGAATGAAAGATGATATCACAACCTTATTGAATGGAAGTAAGAGAGAGATATGCTTCTGGAGGGGGACAAATACAGATGAATTCTGAAATATGGACAGGCCATTTATTGTGGACAGACAATGTTGGTGTCTTGAAGGAAACAGATTCACCTTAGCACTTTTGTCTACATTCCAGAACTCTTTAAGTTGAGTTGAAGCCAACTATCTGTCAGCCAGATTCAAGACCCTGGAGCCTCTCCACTCTCAAGTCTGGCAGTAGTAGGACAATCCAACGAGTGAATCCAACTCACCCAGACTCATCCTAACATCATGTTATTAGTGTCCATGAGATGGTTAGCAATAGTTAAGGAGATTTATGGTCTTTGTTTACTATCAGTTGGGTCTGTGTCTATGTGCAGCTTCCATTTTTTCAGGGCAGCAAATTTGCAAGTCATATTGGTTTTCTGGCCATGAGTTCACATTTATGTAAATTACTTCACATGCTGCTACAAATCCACTCAAGTAGGCTATTCAGCACATCCCAACATGTACATTTGAGAAGATTCCATGAACTGCATTCTTTGTTTTAATCCAGCATTGACTCATTCCCATGTACTTGCCATCGCTCCTGCTGCAACTTGACCCACAGAGCTTTCTTAGCTTCTTTATGGATGTCTTACCTTGCAGTGGGTAAAGGTGCCTTCCCTCCTCCCCTTATGGCATGAGTGGAAGGAGAGGAGGCCAGGAATTAATTACTGCCCACAGCTGATGGACATGGCAGCCAAAACAGACATTGTGAGATATTCATTAGACCCGAGCATGACCAGTTTAATTCCCTTTAACTTTTGCAAGTTACACTTCCTTCCTTATAGGATTTCCTCTTCCTTTTAGGTCCATGGGCCCACGCAATGCTAGTGTGCACCTAGTTTGCTCCTTCTAACTTTCTCCTTTGCAGGCAATCAAATTTGTGCTATGAAGAGCCAATGAAAATCACATAAGACTAGTAAACTCTGTCTAGTCCAACAGCTCATTTTTTCCACCTGGGAGTTAACCATGAGCTTCCTGTTAACTGATTTCTTAAAACACCATGTCTTAAAACACTGTTGCAGGAATAGATCTATTCCATAAGCTGTGTCGGCTGGGCTGGACTCCGTACTTCTGGTTTGTAAGGTGCTCTACTGGTTTTACAGCATCCAGACTCACCTCCAGGCAGGTGAACATAAACCAAGGAGATTTATCCTGACACCTCTGATGAAAACCTGTTTTTGCATGAATCCCTACTGTTACATTAAGAGGTATGTTCCTGTAGCCCTAGGCCTTACCATATTCCACAAGCAAACCAACTGTCAGCCAGATAGATTGCTCATTTATTGGTTATCCATGTTTAGCATGCAGGCATTTACCAGCGGACATGTTAAGTTTCTCACTGGCCCAGGACCTAGGGGAGGGAGCTCATATCTGCTGAGGAAAGTCTCTTCCTTGCTAATGAAGAACCTATCTCTGGGATTATTTTTACAACCTGCAAAGTCATATTCCCCATCCTTGTCACTGTGATTTTTCTGTGTAAACGATATTGATCAGAGGTATGCAGTAATTGACCACAAATCCCTCTGAAACATCAGAAGGTATCTTGGTAGGCAGATTATAGGAAGAGAAAGACAATAAAAACTTTATCAACTTCACAAGTCACTAGAACAAGCTCTACTTCTCTGGTTCATTTCAAGTGGAAGTGCAGTGGAAATGCCTGGGTCTGAAGACAATTCCATATCAGGTTTAAAAACATCAAGAGTAACAAGTGATAAAGAAGAAAACTTGGTCGGTTTCTTAAAAAAAAAGATTCTTGATATAAAAAAGGACAAGGATGCTTAGGTGTAGGTTTCATTTCATCAACTGAACTTGAAGATGGAAACATCATGCCCTGGAACTTTGGCAGGGAGTTTCCAGAATGGTACATGTGACAAATGACTTCCTTCCAAAAAACCAAACCAAACCAAACCCACCGCCATCCTCTTGATTCTGACTCACAGTGACACTATATTGAGTTTCCAGGACTATAAATCTTTATGGGAGAACACAGTCTCATCTTTCTCCCACACAGCAGCTGGTGGTTTTGAACTGTTGACGGTTGTGGTTATTAAACCCAATGTTTATCTAACAGTGTTGCTTGGTTGTTAAGGCCATAGAATCTGTTCCCACTCACAGGGACCATAGGTAAAAGATAAGAAAATATTGTCTGGTCCTTGGCCATCCTCTCACTTTTGAGAACAAATAAAGGGAGGAAAATAGCTCTAGACATTTCTTTCTTCCACACACAATATAAGCAGTATCATCCTTTACCAATTTGAGGTCTCTTTCTGGAATGTCATCCTCCAGTTCTAAAATTCAGTGACAAATATACAAATATCTAGAGTTCACTATCAAAGTATGCCATTACTGATGGTTTTGAGCCAGGGAACACTCTTATCCACATTTTATCATAAATGATCACAGATTCAAATTGGAAACCTTAAAATATCCTTTTGATCTATTTGTTCCTGCAGTTATTGACTAGGCTTGACAACATTTTATTCAACACATAGATACAGACATGCACTACAATTCTTTCTAAAATCCGTACTATTTTCACATGTGTTTTCTAATTTCCCACATCAGTCATGTTCATTCTTGTGCCAATCTTTGATTACAAAGAGACAGATTGTCACTTATTCTTTTAACTGAGCATAGGAAGGGGAATTTTAAAAAATTCTATGAATTTAGGGAACGGATCTAAAACTTGATTATGCTATTCCAGAAATTATTCATAAGAAAATTATTTGGGTCACCAATTTAGGCTCCTTTGTTATATTAATTAAACCAAATTCAAATTTCCAGCTTCATCACAAGTTTATAGCATCTCAGGATGAAGCTATGTGTTAACTTAATAGTCTTGTTCTCCTATATTCTTTAGACCATGAGCATTAAGTAATGGGTGTTAAATATTTTTAATGACAAGAAAAATCACCCTCAAGACCATGGCTTGATATCTGGCAATCTTGTTAACTTTAGATCTTCTTCCTTTTAGGAGCAGAAAGCCTCATCTTTCTCCCTCAGAGGGGGCTGGTGGTTTCAAACTGCTAACCCTGTGGTTTGCAGTGCAACTAGGAGCCCACTGTACCACCAGGGCACCTTAGATCTTCTTCTTAAGTAGCATAGGATGGCTTAAATTATTTCAGGATAATTATGGAAAATCTTTGAAACTTGCTAAAACATTCATAAATACATTACTTTTCAAAAGTATGACCATAATCTTTAATAAAAAAAATGGTGCAGTCCCTAACACTTTCTTGAATTATATAGATTCCTGGGCATTTTTGTCTCATGAAAATAGTAAGATTCTTGAGAAAGGAAGATACTTTGGCTCTTTAATAAATTGGCACAAAACTTCTAGGAGGATATTGATGTCAGAGTAAAGGTAAAGCTGTGTTTCTAAAACTGGCAGTTCCATAGTGGCCATGCTGGCAAAGTTATAATAGTTGCTTGGTTCCAGGAGATCCTGAAGTTTGAATGGAAGGTCATGAACAAAGAGTGGGAAACTAGGGTAGATTCTTCAGTGAATTTTAATAAATGGAGTCAGATGTCTTTATTTCTCAGACTCTTTTCACTGAGGTATATTGGTTGATGATGTTCAAAAGTTTACATAGCCTCTTAGCTGGATATCGATGTAAGCAGAGGGAGAGAGAGAAAGAAAAGAAGAGCGGGAGAGCAGGGAGACTAGAGGGAGAAAAGAAAGGGAGAAGGAAACAAAGGCAAGGTGGAGGGGAAACATGAAGAGAGAGGGGGAGAAAGAGGAAAGAGGAAGAGGGAGAGAAGGAAAGAGGGAGAGAGATAGGCAGAGGAGGGGGAGCATTCAAAATATTTTAGCTGGATTTATTGGTAGATAAGAGTATGAGCCTTTCTGCTTGTTGACGCCTCGGGGGAAGCGTCGTTCGGGTTTTCTCTCCCCACTGCCGTCATGTGGAAGTCAGAGTCTCCTAAAGAGCCCGAACAGCTGCGGAAACTCTTCATCGGAGGATTGAGCTTTGAAACAACAGATGAGAGTCTGCGGAGCCATTTTGAGCAATGGGGGACGCTTACGGACTGCGTGGTGATGAGAGATCCAAACACCAAACGATCCAGAGGCTTTGGGTTTGTCACCTACTCCACTGTGGAGGAGGTGGATGCCGCCATGAATGCTCGGCCGCACAAGGTGGATGGAAGAGTCGTGGAACCAAAGAGGGCTGTCTCTCGAGAAGACTCCCAAAGACCAGGCGCCCATTTAACAGTGAAAAAGATCTTTGTCGGTGGCATCAAAGAAG
>PVJH01000755.1:0-128767 GCA_004026705.1 Nesogale talazaci
GCCCACTCACACCTGACAGAGAAACCGGTTGGGGGGGGGGGGAAGGAGGAAGAGGGGATGCAGACGAGGGACAGCTCAGGGTCAGAGGGTCAGCAGGGATGAGTAGTGGGAGAAAAGAGAGGGGGAAAGATGGCCAAAAAAGACTAAGTTGTCGCCCCCCACCCCAATTGGCGCCAGCTGAGGCCAGCTTGGGGCAGGCAGCAGGGGACTGTTGGGGGGAGAGGGTGGACGGAGGGGGGCGGTGTTGGGGCGTCACGACCCAACTAGGATCACTTGGAGTTGGTCTACTCCGAGGGAGTTGGAACAGCTACGGGGCCCCTTCCCCGTGTGATCTGGGAGAATTCAGGGTGCCACGTCCTCTGTAGGTGGTTTTTTTTTTTTTGGGGGGGGGCAGGATTCCGGCAAGGATTATGTGCTCTAGGGGTGGGCTGGGGGGTTTAAATGAGGGTGGGCTGTCCCGGGCGGCCCGGTTAACTTTCTTCCCGCCCCCCCCCCACCCCCCGCGTGTCCCCCGCAGGCTGTGACATGTGCGCAGACAACCGCAATGGCGAGTGCCCCATGCACGGGCCGCTGCACTCGCTGCGCCGGCTTGTGGGTACCAGCAGCGCCGCGGCCGCCGCGCCCCCGCCCGAGCTGCCCGATTGGCTGCGAGACCTGCCCCGGGAGGTGTGCCTGTGCACCAGCACCGTGCCCGGCCTGGCCTACGGCATCTGCGCGGCTCAGAGGATCCAGCAGGGCACCTGGATTGGGCCCTTCCAGGGCGTGCTCTTGTCCCCCGAGAAGGTGCAGGCGGGCGCCGTGAGGAACACACAGCATCTCTGGGAGGTAAGTGACGGCCGCCAGCACGCGTCACTGCCCGGCGGGAACCTGGCGGGGCCAGCACAGAGCCTTGGCCCTTGTTTTGGGTCCTAACTGCGGGAAGGGCACCCCTGGCCCCCAGAGGGCAGTGCAGAATAGAGTTCCCTGATCACCCAAATGCCTGGCGTCTGCAGTATCTATTATAAAGATAGAGCCACCTTAATCTGACTTCACTTCATCTGGGTTGAGTTTGACCTTCGCATCTCCTGGTTCTTGAGAAGAAGAGAAACCAGTTGAAAGGACAGGACAGAGAGGCTTGGGCAGCGGGGCGTGATCTAGGTGACCTTTAAGTCCCCTTTTATGCAGCACATGTGTGATTCTGTGTGTGGGACACCAAGGTACATTGACATGTACAGGAGGAAGTTCACTTTCTCAGAATGAAAAGAGTCATGTGGACACTGCAACGGGTACGCAACCCGGTAAGAGGTTGAGAAGCACAGTGTGGGTCTGAAAAACATCCAGTCCTCAACACTATAGAAAATCAAAACAACAAACCACAATTAAAAACAAATTGAACAATGTGGTTTAACACAGTTGATAATACTATGTCATGCCATAATCTGACCAGAAATGTGTATTTAAGGTAAACCCAAATAGAAAAACACCGACCTAAATTTCTTGTAAATATTTCTCCTGGTTGACTAGTGAAGTGCCCTCTTGAACCAAGGCCCACCTCCACCATGGATGATTCTTAGTGAAATACAAGAGGCGGGAAGTCCTATTGTTGGGTGCCACTGGGCTGATTCCTACTCCCAAGGACCTTGGGTGACAGAGTAGAAGTACCCTGTAGGGTAGTCTGAGCTCTCATTTTTGGCCAGGCCTTTCTCCCATGCATCGCAACCAACAATGTCTTAATTATCATCTGAGCACTTAACTGTTATTCCACCAGAACTTCTTCCAGAAGCCATACATACCCTTGTGTAGTATATACAATTGAAGAGCTGTGACCAGATAATATAATGGTGTGGGAGTAGCTAGGAAAAACAGGGTGATTAAATGTCAGAGACCATCATTTCTGCAGCACATAGGCCCTCACACTTGGCTGGGTGGTCTCTCAAGGGGATCTTTTATTGTTTTCACTGTGAGCTGTTTCATCTTCAAATAAAACTCATGGGACTCATAATCCTCCTGCATATTTGCTGGCCACCCTTTTGGGCCTGAATTATGTTAGGTCGTGGAAATGCAATGCTGGGCAAAACCAGATCTAGTCCCTCGGGCTTGCACCAGACCGCTGACAATTATTCAGAGGTAAGGTTTGTGTCTTTGATGGGGAGGAGCTGTAGTCCACAGTCTTGCTCTCCAAGCAGCACATTTATCCCTTGGTGCTCAAGGCTCCACCTTCTCAGGATCCAACAATTTGATTCTCAAGATACTGTTGCAAAACAGTCTAGAAGGGCGCTTAACAAGGTTTGTGGAAAAATGGAATTGAAAGATAATGGAACTTTTCCATGAATTTTGTTGGGGGGGGGGGGCATCACTGCTCTCCGGCGGTGGGAGTAGGAGGCCCAGCCCCACTGCTGGAATTGAACCTCCGTCTCAGTGGGCCGCAGTCCCGCACACAACCACTACGCCACTGGGGCTCAGCCCTTTCCATCAATTTTTGAAGTCCTCTGGTATACCTCTTTCAGGATAGTATTCCTGATTAAGGGGTGGGGGTGGGGTGGGGTGGCTGGACCTATCAGTGTGACCAAATGGTGCTTTTGAAACAGAAAACTTTAAAGGAAAACAGGGAAAGAGAAAACAGAGGAGGAGTAGATTACAAATTAGAACTTTTGGATAAGAAAAACCGGCAGGGGTGAGCAAAGTATCTGATTTTGCTACATTTTCTAGTTGGTTTTGTTCCTGACTAATTATTTTGTGAGCTCCACTGTGGTTTAAAGTTTATAAAACACTTCCAGGCACTTTTCTTCTTCTAATAGGGATATTAGGAACTTTGATACTGTCCAGGGAAAAGTCTGCCAATACTTTTCTGAGGAAATAGTGAAGTAATTGCTCAGTGGTACAGATTTGCTCTGTATGATAATGGCAAACGTGAACACCATTTTATTTCCCCCCAATGCCTTGGGTTTAGTGCTCCTCTGTTTGTAGAGTGCCAAGGGACAAAGCTATGCACATGAAAAAATAAAAAGTCCACAGTTCCCGGCTTTTGTTTTATTTTTACCTACATGACTTTGAACTGTTGGTACAAAGCCACTACTCATATACAATATATCAATATATATTAACACTGGAATACCGTGGAACTTTTGTTCTGTACCTTTATTTGTACTTGATGAAGTTAAAATTTTATTGTAGAAACTGGGGAAATTAACCAGCGCTTTTGTTTCAGTGCCTATTTCATGGGTCGCTCTAGAAAGAGTGTTACCTGTTGTTAGGGATACGTAGGTTGAGTGAATGTGTGTGGATTCATAGAGTTGTTTCTTTGATGTATAAAGATTTTTGAGTAACTGGGTTTATGCTTGAATGATTGACAGGTCCCTGCTTCCACATTCAGAAATACTCGATCCATTTATTTTTCTCATCTATGACAATGCTTAGAATAACACATTTGGGGGATTGAAGGCATATTAATGCTTTAGTCATTCAGAATGTATCAGTCTCCTGAGGAATCATATAAAATGTGACTATGGCCAGGTAACTTAAGCCAATACCCATTTGTAAGCTAAAACACTTACTTTAATAGGTTTCAGATTTTTACTAGTATTGTTATCCTTAAGAGAGAATTTATCAATTATTTTTCCTTAAAATATGATTCATTACTTTTATACTACATGACTATCTGAATTAAGCTTGATTTATAACAAAGGATTCTAAAGATGGGATTTATTCCTTAAATCCTATCTTCTTTTGCAGACCTAAACTCTACAGTGAAAAAGTTTAGCATTTTGTGATTTCTCTTAGAAGAAACTTGTAATTGTAAAGTGTTTTAGTTTAACAGGAAACTTTGGGCAATGATGGTTTAAGGACTCACATAATCATTTTCCACTAAAATATTTTGTTGAAATAAGGCAGATTTTACACGCACACATGCACACACACACACAAACACACACACACACCAATGGCGTCATGACAATGTTATTTTAAAATTCAAAAATGTAATTGTTTCTCCCATCACACTGTGGTTGTTTCCCTTCATGTATTTTCAAGTCATTTAGAGTTCAATACTTAGGTCCTGATGGATATTACCTGGGTTACTTATCTTTATTTCCGTGCAATAAATGGATTGCTAATCTTGTGCTGTCACTATTTCCAAGTAGATGATGGATTTTTGTTTCAGTTTACACTTCATTGTTTTTAGTAGGGTTGTACTTTATTATATACACAAAGACTATTACAGAAACAATCAGAATCACTTTAGTTACTTCTTTTGTTTAATCATTAATAGCTCTATTTTCTTTGTAGAAAAGTGACTTTTTAACATTTAATGCACACCAACCAAGTGGGGTAGCCTCACTTGGCTGATTTGGAAGGGGGCTATTATTGTTACTATATAATTTTGGGGGTGTGTGTAATCTTTGTGTATAATTCTAGTTCTTCAAAATACAGCAGCAGCTTGAGAAAGTAAAGTTTCATTGTACCACCTTTAATGCGATACTTAGTAGTGTTTGGGAAAAAATCGATGAATATTTCTTTTTTAGTCATAAGCCATTGTTTTTGTAATTTAAAGATATAAAAGAACACTAAAAGACAAGTGCCTAGTCCCTTTTTGGCCAATTTATTTTAGAACAAGAATTTTCGTGTATTTTACAAAAATAATAAACCCAGCTAGTTTAAAACAAAACATTACAGGGCATATTAAACCACTATTCATTTTGTTCATGTGCATTGAGTCCAACAAAACTTGAATGCATGATATATTTCTAGTTAGTTGGATGTAATGCGAAAAAAATTTTCCTGACTCTTTTGCAAAGAAAACAGAGAGTTTCTCAGCAATTATGTCTTATTGATGAGAGTGAGATAATTTTATCCTAATGCATTTTCTAATAAAGATGTGGAAAAGGCACATTTGATTTTAACATACATGAAAACATTATCTAAATTATTAATGTGCCCTTTTTTCCCCTCGAGATAAATTAATCTAGTTGCATATGGTTTTCCCTTTCTGCTTAACATCAAAATTTAATATGACTAGACCTGAGGAATGTACACAATATATCCTGAGAAATCTATTGGAATGAAACACGGAAGTTTAAAATAAAGTTGCCATTTGAGATAGGCTAGCATAGACCTTTCAGCTTAAGGTCTTGACAAGAAATTTTAGCAACAATGACAAAATAAATTGCACTTATTTTCACTTAGAAAAATTATTCTTCTAATTGAAATGATGTAATGGTTTGGTAGGATTATTGTCGAGGTCCTGGAAAGGGATTTAATTTTACAGAAGCTTTCTTCCCTTTGCCTGAGTCAATTTGCGAGTCTCCTTGTGAATTTGCACTATATGGGGGCCTTCATAACGTTTCTTAAGAAAATGAAAGGATAACATAATGTGATCCTTTTTGTGGTTTGATTTTATGCCATAATATTTTGAATTTAATAAACGTTCTGCTTTTAAGCAACTGGTCTACTTTTCATCATTTACCACTTGGTTTAGGTCAAAAGAGCTTAATGAAAACCAAGATTAAAAATATACTCCACATTGCTAAATATTTACATTTGAAAACCGTCATAGGTAATTGGTACTAGATGGAAATAAATGGATTTCATTTTTAAAATGCCCTATGTATATTTTCGTAAATGACCCAGTCTTGTGTGTGTGTCAATCTGTATGGATTTAGATGTAAAAAAGAAATCATTTTAAAATTAGGAACTTGTTGCACTGGTAGTGATCGTATTGTAACCATACGCTTCCCTTCTCAGTTTATAGATTTTGGCTCATTTTGGTCAGATCTCCTAGAACACCAGGGGGTAGAATCATACGGTTGTCAGAACTACAGAGAAGCAAAAATTGTATTTCTCAGTAGTTTAGCATTGAACATACAGCACTGCTGGTCTGCTGGGTTTTGAATGTGTAAATTTCATGAAGCTAAAATAATTTCCACTTAGTGGCACTACTCTTATGTGTTTAAATCATGCAGAGTAAGAGCTTTGGCTTTGCCTCCTTTAATGTGAAGATGTCGTTTATGGTGGTGCCCAGTTGATAGAATGTGAGCATTCTGTAGTTTTACATAAACTGTAAAGCCATCTGCCGCATCTTGGAAGGGTTTCCAGAATTGTGTTAAAACTCAAAATGTTGTACTTTTAGTTGGCTTTGAGAAGGTCCATTTAAAGTCCTGGTATGTTTTTGGTTTATGTATCGCCTGACACAATGCCACTCTTAGTTTTCCCCGTCCTCAAAGGACTCTCTCTTTCTGAACGTATAAAAGTCATTTGGAAATTGTCATGCTGGTGAAGTTTTATCCACACATGTGCAGCTGCAGCACTTTGGTTGCGATAGTTTCTAAAGAGTGGTGCATTCTGTATCCCAGGACTGTTTCCCTTACTAGTCCATTCAGGTTATCAGTCATTTACAGACAGTTTCTTCTACTGATAGCGTTTCTGACTACGTGAGGAAAATAAGTCACAAGTACTTCTGCTGTGTACTTCATATTTTCTTACTTTGGGTCATTTTTCCCCCTTTTTCCACACGGACTTAAAGGTGGGCTGTAGCAAATGGGAAGAAGGCCTGAAGCTTGGCAGTTCCTGGGCAGATGGAATCTTCCTCTCTCCCTCACTGCCTGAAAGCCAGCGATCTGATGCAGTGTGGTTATGGCAACACTGATCCTGAGAAATCGACAGGGCGCCGTCTCATTTCCCTGTGTCAAGCAGATTTAACGAGCTGAGCAAAGGCTACTGTGTTGACCAAGAATCACATTGTTGCAGTGCAATAGGATGGCTTTAGAATACGAAGCCTCTCCAAGTCCTCTTCTCAGAGGATGAACCTGATCAGTGCTCTATGGAAGAATAAAGATGCTGGTGGGAATCAAATGTTCTGTCCTTCTGAAAAATGCACCCAAGGAACCACTGTGAGCAGGGTCCCTCCCTTCCCTTCTTTCATATTTAAAATTGTATATACGCCAGGGTTTTGTGAGTTCAGACATTCCTTGTGTATTTACACAAGAAAGCAGACTCCCGTATAACTACTTAGCATAAAAGCCAGAGCAGTATCTACTTTTCCTTGTAAGCATTTGCCACCTCGCTCAGATAAGTTACAGAATTCCATTATCCAAATTGTTACACGTGTGTGACAGAGGTTGACCTTTCGTCATGTCAGTCCTTTTTGTGTAGGCCCCAGGCTCCAGCCTAATGGCTCAAACCCTGATTTACTCACTGTAATAAGGGCAGGAGGTCGAGCAATTGTCAGGCTGCCTGTTCGTACTCTACTTGGAGCCTGGTTGAAGGCTGTTAACACAAAGCTTTTCAAAGTGAATTTACAACCCGCACCACTGACAGAGGCCAATCAGTGCACCATAAATGTCAGGTTAGTGAGATTGAGCAGTAAGTAAAGTACTGACAGCACACTATTGGCTGGAATCAATTGGCCCAGGTTTAACTGAGAAGCGCAATCTATGAGTGGGGCGCTTAGGGAAAGCGCTCAGTGTGCAGGCTGCGTTTCCGTGCACTTTACCTGTTCCTTGACCGGTTCGTCGGAGCGGGTGGTTGGGACATCACACATCTGTCTTGGTGCATCCAGCATCATCTACGGCGATGTGATTCGAGACCTGGGAGTTGAGAGTGGCAGTCTGCTGACACTGTGGTGTGGTGGTAAAAACAACAGCAGCAACAACAACAACAACAGCAAAACAGACTGAAAAGAGGGAAGAAAAAGACTGATAAAATACAGGGCTGTCACAACATGGAAGGGAGACATTTAGGTGCTTGACGATAGAGGGAAAGGTAATTTGTTGATATGCCCAGCTGCCCCGGCTTTCTACAGAGGCACAGGTACAAATCAGCCCACGCTCTGCTGTGGAGAGGCACAGATGTGGAAAACTGCGTGAAAGTCACGAATGAGTGATTATGGGCTGAGGGTCTGAATATCCATGAGATAGGTGGTTTCCCACCAGACAGAATGTTTCTATCATTTCGTGTAATGACAGTCCGGACAACAATTCATTTAGCTCCGAAGGCATCAGCATTAAAATGGAGGGATCCATTAAAATGCTGTATGCAAGGATTTATAAATTAGGCAATTTCCTTGATTATTGCAATCATTTACAAAATTGATTGTTCCAGTGTGGTATAGACAGATTTCAGCAATGATCATTGACAACAAGCACATTCTCGGATAGCTATCGCTACTGGCCCTAGACCTGCTCACCATCCTCCCACCCCTGCCCCTCCCGCCAGCCTGCCGGTTCTTGGACTCCAGGTGAGTCAGACTTTCAAAGGAGCTCCCCGTATACAGTGGCACTTGTCTTCAGGGGAAGCCCAGCTAAGCTGGAGGCGAGGCGCGAGTTGTTCTAAAGCACACAGCATTGTTTCTGAGTTTCGGGTGTAATTTTGTGAAAGGTTTTGACGATCCTGATAGGCATCGACTCCATCAGTTGTTCAGATTTTGATATTATGTCATTTCAAAAGGAAACAATTTTTTGCAAATTGTGGCTGTAAATATTTATTTGATTGGAGATCTAAACGTCAATAATGTGCTTTATCTGCTGGTCCTTAGAGTTCTAATTAACCAATAGATATATCGTAGAGTCACTGGACTTTTGGTCAATTAATTCTGGAAGGCATAATAAAGACATTGTTACAAGTGTGAATTGCTCAAAATACTCCAGATTTTCCTATACGAGAAAGTGCACAACAAGCCCCCTTGGTACTTAATCACTAACCACAGACCACAGCGTTGCTTCGAATCCGCAGCATCAGAACTGGGCCTGCCAATGGTGTCTGCAGAACTCTGTCCAGTGAAAGCTGGCAGTGAGCTGTAGGCTTAGTACAAATAACTGACTTTGGAACATTTGTTTTTAATCATAATTTTATTTTCAATCATCATTTTTCCCTTTGGGGATTTGAACATAAACTGGGACTTGTCAAAATAATGTTTTAGAAAGTTGTCTAATAGTGTTGAGAAGGCAGACCTTTTCAGTTTGTCTTAATTATGCATGCCTAATAATTTGGTCTCAAGATAGTTCTTTGTTTACAAGTGGAAATATGTTTCAGGAAGTCTTATGATTTCATGGCAGCTTGCATTTATTTGGCTATTTGCTGCTTAGCCTGTTAGAGGTTTGCTTTCCTTTTTAATTAGCTGCAAAATCCACTGCTTAGAAATTCAGGAAGAGGCAATATTTTTACTGCAATGTCTTGGCATTATTTCCCCACTTTATGTAAGTAATGTACTGTCCCCTGTCCCCCACCCCCGCAATAGGATTTCTGGTTTCTGTTAAGACTTAAAAGCCATGTGGTTCGTTTCGCCACGAGTGAACTGTGAGTGAGCCACTCAGTCTCATAAGGGCCCCTATCCATTTATTTAATAAACCAAAATCTGCAGCATCCGATTGTGAAAGAATGATCTGGGAGTAAACCCACTTGATGAGAATGAACAGTGTTTTTCACTCTTTGTGATCACCTTCAACTCAAGCTGCCTCAGATAATGAAGTATCTTCTATAGATACATTCCATGTAATCTAATTCGGTAGAAACTTCTTAAGTGTTTTTTAATTGGAATCAAATTAAATGCAATCAAGTCATGTTTTCAGTGTCTTGTAAAGTACCAGGTGCTAAATGTTGTTAGTACACTTGGGGATATTAATGCTTATCACGGAAGTAGCACTACTAAATTCTCAAATATCCAGACAGAGCACCACCAAATGGTCGATAGGCCCAAAATGATTCTAGTTCATCATAAAATTCTTTTCGAACTCATTTTCTGTTAATATTGAAATTTATTTATGATTAAACAAACAGCTTCTGGGGGAGTGGGTGCTGAAAGATAGTGGGCTGCTGAAGAAAGCAGTTGATCATTATTTACTGTAACTCATTGCAATGTAAAATGTCACCCAAATAATCCACTAAGGGTGGGGAATCAATTATATGCTTTAAAAAGCAGAAATAAGTTTTCACTGGATCACAGTTTAGGAAGAGAGATTTTCCCTATGGCTTGAATATTTATACTGCAAAACATTTTACAAAAACAGTAATGAAAGGCACTATTTTCACACTATTTCCTGCCTGCAGTTGTTTAAGTTTGACTTACCCCAGGTATAAACTTTGTTGTTGCTGTTGTTTTTGTTTTTTGGGGGGCATCACTGACTCTGGTGGTTGTGGATGCTACCCAGTGCTGCTCCTGAGAGCCGCCGCTGGATTTGAACCACCAATCTTGCGGGCCGCAGTCCTGCACTTAACCACTTACACCACCGGGGCTCAGCGCCCCCACCCCCCCAGGGATAAATTTTTATGTTATATCTGAACCCTTCCTCTTCTCCGGTGGGAAATATCAGCAGCCTGCAGACCCAACTGATAGCACAGAGATGCTTCAATGGGTATGTTCATATGCTTTAAAGCATATGACCAGACTCTAAGGAGACCTGCTGCTGGTGCCGTGAGTTACAGGTTGGCCTTCTAACCACAAGGGTAGCAATTTGAGCCCACCTGCTCGGAGGGAGAAAGACGAGGCTGTCTCCTTCTGTGAAGACTGATCATGTCTGACACCCGTGGCCGCCGTTCTCCTCTGCCCTCTCCGGTTGCTGGGAAGTCAGGACTGACTCATGGCATTTGACTTGGTTTTTATAGGGAATGAGAAAATATACCTTTATTTTGCCAAGTGTTAATTTAAAAAGGAGCAAATCGTTTAAAAACGCTTGTCTAAGTAGGTCTGTGAGACTTTAAGGGCATGACTTCTTTTTTACCTCTCCATTTTATTGGGGCTCTTACAACTCTTGTTACAAACCATACATCAATTTTATCCGACATACTAGTATGTATATTCCAACATTCTTTTCTAGACATACACTTTCCTTTGAGCTCTTGGGATAAGCTCGTCCCACCCCATGGGCATTATTTCTTTATCTCTCCATTTCTTTGTGTAAAGGAGAGAAATATTGTACTACCCTGTAGGACAGGTAGACGAGCTGCCCATAGGATTTCTAAGAGCTGAAGCATTCCTTCTGGCAGCAGGCTGCCATATCTTACTCTCTGGGGACAGCTGCTGGGTTAGGAGCTGAGCGCTTTATCGCTGCTTAGCCAGGGCTTCTAAGGGCAGTATTTACCATGTGTTACCATTGAGGCCTTCAACCCATTCTAGCTGGGATTGCAGAAGTAATTTTCAGGTCTCTAGTGGGCATAGCACAAGTTCTATATATAAAAAAAATCTCATTTTTTAAGTAAAAATATTAGTAAAATGATTGATTTTAGACTATATATTTATTCTTACTAACTGGTGGCATTTGTGGGGTAGGTGTTGAGTTGCTAACCACAAGGTAGGTAGTTCAAACCCACCAACCACTCCACAGGGAAAGCATAAGGTTATTTATTCCCTTAAAGATGTATAGTCTTAGGAACCCTTTGAAAATTGCGATGAGTGGGAATCAACTTGAGAGCAGTAAGGTTTGCAAGATATTTTTTGTTTGCTTGTTTATGTTTTAGCTTCTTTGAATATAAAATTTCTAACCGCAGACTGTCCCTTGGAATTCTTGCTTTTCAGAGTCAACATTGAGACATGTTCTGAGTTTATATGACGTATTGTTACATTTGTATCAGCACACAGCTGCACACACATTTTAATGGACTGTGCAAATGTGCCACCATGTTGATTTGCTGTCATTTAATATTTATCGACAAGTCACAATATGCTAAGCATTGAGATGTTTTCTGTTCAGAATTCTATAACGAGTGTCAGGCCTACCTAATGAATTGCTTCTGGTTTAAGGTCCATGTTCAAAAGACCTTTAGGATCTAGGGCTTCCTTGTGGTTTTTCTGTATGTTATCCAGCCATTCTCCTTCCATTTTCCATTTCTGAGTCAGCTTTTGACTAGGGGACCCTGAGTGCGTAGTTCGCTAACTGATCGTCGGGCGTATCCAGGAAACCTTGGCATGCATCACACTGAGTGGACCCTCACTTCTCTGTCAGCAGGAGCAAAATGTTAAAATGAAAGTCAACCATCGATTTTATTTCTCAATCTACACTGTAGGGTATACCCTTAGTACATAATCTAGTCTTGTATGAAGGGTTAAGTAAATTTGCGTTCAAATATTTTTTGAGCCTAATGTTCAAATAAGTAATTGTATCAAGCTTTTTTTTGGGGGGGGGGGTGCATCACTGCCCTCAGGTGGTAGGAGTAGGAGGCCCAGCCTTTGCTCTGTGGAGCTGGAATCGAACTTCTATCCCAGTGGGCCGCAGTCCCATGCACAACCACTACGTATATCAAGCTTTTAATAAGTTATTAATCCAAACACGGTGCTCCAGAGTCTTCTGCGTGCTATTTTTAAAAAGATTTTTACTAATGTGTGACTATTCTATACTTGGTTCTTTTTTGTTTGTTTGTTTGTTTTGGGGGGGACATCACTGCCCTCCGGTGATCGTGGGAGCTACGCAGCCTTGCTCCTGGAGAGCTGCTGCTGGATTTGAACTGCCAAGCTAGTGGGCCGCAGTCCAGCACTCAACCACTATGCCACCGGTGCTCAGCCCTCTATATTTGGTTCTTATGGATCATTCTTCCTAAGATACCTGGAGTTTTTATTCTGCCGACAATCTAGGCAATGATATTTAAAATATCGGGGAACCTCATCAGCTCAGGCCCTGCCCCCCACACCTGGGTCCCTGCACTTGGGTCTTGAGTTCCACCAGCTGGTGGTCAGTACTGAGCCCAGGAGAGAGGCTGAGCTAAGAATATTGATGCATATTCAGTAATTTTCTTCAAACTCAGTAGTTCCCCCCCCCCCCCAACCCGGCATCACTGTCCTGGTGGGAGTAGGAAGCCCAGCCTTGCTCCTGGAGAGCTGCTGCTGGATTTGAACCGTCAATCCTGTGGGCTGCAGTCCCGCACACAACCACAGTGCAACCAGGACTCAGCTACTCAGTAGTTTTTAAAATCTAGTGTACATAGAATTTCTAGGCAAAGGGGTCAAGGCAAAATGAAATCTGGGCACTGTTCCTAACATGTTCTTGTTCAGTAGTCTTGGGTTGGGGCCCAGGAATCTATTTTTCTAACAAACATTCCAGGTAGTCCTGGAACTACACTTGAAGAAACGATTTTCTAGGCTAGAGAAATATGAAGGTAAATATAGACATAAGTCTTACAGAACTATTTACAGCAAAAGATATTCCCATGACTTCCATCAGTTCTTTTCTCAGAACTCTGGTCAGGTGTAAGGAAGCAGCATTACACTACATATAAACCACAGTGTGTCATTAAAAGTCTCCCACCTGAGAGTCAGGTCAGACTCATGAGTGTCAGAATAAAATTGTACTCCATTGCATTTTGAAAGCAGATTCTTTTTTTAAAAAAAAAATTTTATTGGGGGCTCATACAACTCTTATCATGATCCATTGTGTCAAACACATTTGTACATTTGTTGCCATCATCATTCTCAAAACATTTTCTATTTGTGCCCTTGGTATCAACTCCTCATTTTTCCCCCTCCCTCACGAACCCTTTACAAGTTATTGTTATTATTTATGCCTTACACTGACTGATGTCTCCCTTCACCCACTTTTTTGTTTTCTATCCTCCAGGGAGGAGGTTGTGATCAGTTCTCTCTCCAACCCCTCCTCCCCATCTCCCTTACATTCCTGGTTTCTCTACTCTGATTATTGGTCCTGAGGAAGTTATCTGTCCTGGATTCCCTGTGTTTCCAGCTCTGATCTGTACCAGTGTGCATCCTTTGGTCTAGCCGCATTTGTAAAGTAGACCATGATAGTTGCGGGCGGGGTGGGGAAGCATTAAAGAACTAGAGGGAAGTCTTATGCTATACTGCATCCTGACTGGCTCAGCTCTTCCCCACCACCCTTCTGTTAGGGGATGCCCAGTTGCCTCCAGATGGGCTTTGGGTCTCTACTCCATACTTCCCCTCATTCACAATGATATGATTTTTTGTACTTTGATGCCTGATTCCTGTTCCTATCGACACCTCATGATCACACAGGGTGATGTGCTTCTTCCATGTGGGCTTTGTTGCTTCTCAGCTAGATGGTTGCTTGTTCAAGCCTTGGAGACCCCCCCAATGCGATATCTTTTGATAGATGGGCACCATCAGTTTTCTTCACCACATTTGCTTATGTGCCTACTTTGTCTTCAGTGATCATATTGGCAAGGTGAGCATCGTGGAATGCCAGTTTAATAGAACAAAGTGTTCTTGAAGGGAGTATTTGAGTAGAGGCACAATGTTCATCTGTTACCTTAATACTAAAACTATAAATATATGCACATAGATCTATTTCCCCATCATCACATATGAGTATATTTACATATGTACATGCCGGTATTTAGACCTCTATAAATGCCCTTTGCTTCCTAGTTCCTTCCTCTATTTCCCTTTACTTTCCTTTTGTCCCAATATCATGCTCAGCCTTCATTTGGGTTTCAGTAATTCCTCTTGGTTACGTTGCCCTTGATTAATCCCTATCAGACCTTCTACACACTATTGATTGTAGATCACTTGTTGTTCTCTTGTCCCTGGGGTTGTTGACATCCACTTACTTTCCCCCCACCTCCCACTCTCCTCTGTTCCCCCAGAACCCTCAGTCCATTGTTGTTTTCTCCTCCACATTGTTTATCCCACCTATCTTATCTAGATAGGCATGCAGAGATAATAAAAACAAGACAGAGGAAAACAAAGTAGCAAAAGTAAAGAAAACAACAAAAACAAAACTAAAGGGGACAAAAAGAAAAGTGTATAAATAGTTGGAGTTCTGTTTGTTGACCTTTAGGAGTGTTTTCTGGTCTAGTCTGATGGGGTGTGACACCCTGGTCCCCAATGTTTTTGTATTCTCTGGGAACTTCCTTGCTCTGCTCCTCTTGCTGTTCTATTACACACCCTTCGTGTTTCGCTTTGGTGTGGTGGGGTCAGATTGTGTGTAGTTCCCACTCTGTGTCTCCAGGTTGTTCCTGTGGTGCTATGGGTCGGTGAGGGATGTCATGTCTCCTAGTGGGGCCAGTTGTATGGTCCTCTTTGTGCTTTGGCTGCTCTGAGCAGGGCCAGGACGTGTTTCACTTTCTCTTCCTCCCCCTTCATTTGCTCCTTGTGCTCTGATCAGACATATCCCACTCTCTGAACTATAGCTTCAGTGCTGTCCTCTGAGGTGAATTCTTCTGTGAGGTGGAGGGGCCATCTATGTTGTTGTAATTGGGGTTGGCTACTCAGACCGCTCTTTTAAAAGCAGATTCTTAACTGCTTCCTTCCAGGGCACTTCTGGGTGGACTTGAACCACCAACATTTATTAGCGGTCAAGGGCATTAACGGCCAGTGCAGTTCAGGGCATCTTGGTGTGTAATCAGGCCCTTCATAATCAAGGTATGCTACAGTCAGCATTGGCTCAATGTTGAGTTCAAGCTCTGACCTGCTGTCCATAGGAACTACATTCCAATTCTCACTGTGTCTCAGCTATGTGACATAAACAGGACATCTGAACTCCCTAAGCTCTTACCAACCCTACATATGGCCATACTGTCCTCCCCCTCTTTCCTGCTGGTTCCTTCTGTGTGCACCTTACTGCCATATAGAGAGGCCATATGCTCATTGCATATTTGGGGTTTGCTATCTGTGCATTATCCACATGCCACTTTTACTTGCAAATTTGCCTGTATTTTTCTGTTTTCCCATGTCTGCAGGGCCATCACAGGAGACAGTGAGCATGTGACTTGTTGTCTGGTCTCCCCTCAGAGAACTCAGCTCTTCTTATCATTTCAGGTGTCCCCTCTGAGGGAGAGATTTTCGACTCCCCATACTGATCTCTGCCTTCTTTCTCCACACTCATCTCCCTTAAAGATGACCTCCTTCGTTATCTGTGGGACATCTCTATTTGGATATTCTGATATTGTTTCAAGTGGAGTTAACTCACTAGCTCCCCCAAACTAAACCAAACTCACTGTCATCTCGTCTACTCTGACAATAGTCCATTGAGTCAGTTTGCCCCTGTAAGACAAAGTAGAACTGACCCAGTGTGTTTCCAAGACAGAAACTATTTATAAGAGTAGAAAGCCTCGTCTTTCTCCCAAGGAGCTGGCTGGTGGCTTCAAACTCCTGACTTCGGGGTTAGCAGCCCAATGTGTAACCACTACTCCAGGAAGGCTCCTGCTAGCTACCTCAAACCTCTCCAAATAGGTCTGCCTTTATTTTTGACTTATTGAGCTCCCATATTTCTTTTTGAGGCCAATACTTTGGAGTTACTGTGATGACTTTGAAAATATTTGCGTTTTAGCAGCTAACACAGTCTCTAGCACATAATTTCATATTCACTGTTATCAAATTGGTTCCATCTCATAGTGACTGTGTTAGTCTGGGTAGACTAGAGAAACAAATTCATAGACACACATATGGATATAAGGGACAGATTTATATACAAGAGGAATGGGACATTGAAAAAGCATCCCAACCCAGCCAGTCCAAGGTCACAAGTCTGATGTTAGCCCATATGTCCAACACCAGTCCATAAAGCCCCCTTCTGACTCATGAAGTCATGGACCAGTGGGTGCAGTCTTGTGTGTCCGATGGCAGTAGAAGCAGCAAAAGCATCTCCGCACTGGCAGGAGTCTCTCTGTGGCTCCTCTGGCTTCAGCGGTCTGGTCCCATCAAGGTAAGGCCCTGTGACTTCTCCTCCAGCTCCTCCAGTTCCTTGGATGATGCCATCTTGTCTTGTCAGTCGAGTGTCTCCCAACAGCTAGGGAGACGGCCCCTCATCTCCATGAGGAAACTATTGCGAGACTTCCCAGAACTGTCAGAGAAAGCCATGCCCACAGAGGTCTCATTGGCTATCTCCAGACTGACAGACTAGACTCCACCCCTAGACTTCCAATCATGAAATTGACATCAACTACACGACTGCCACAGTGACTCTGTAGGACAGACCAACACTGTCTTTTTGAGTTTGTGGGACTTTAAATCTTTTTTTTTTTTTTTAAGGCATCACTGCCCTGCTGGTGGGAGTAGGAGGCCCAGCCTTTGCTCCTGGGAGCTGGAATCGAACCTCCATCCCAGTGGGCTGCAGTCCCGCGCACAACCACTACGCCGCCGGGGCTCAGCCCCGGGACTTTAAATCTTTATGAGAGGAGCCAGCCTCATCTTTCTTCTGCAGAGTGTCTAGTGGGTTTGAATCACTGGCTTTCTGAGTTAGCAGACCTCCAGGGGTCATTTAGTGCACAGCAGGCACTTAGTAAACACTATTGCTCTGATAACAATAGTAATAAAAATAATAGCAACAGCAAGTATTGTTGAGTGTAATCTATAGGTCAAATAGTCTACTAATAACACTAGAGAAGTTTTCTTAATGTAGCTCCTATTATTCCAATGATATACATTTTCTTTGAACAGAGAGGTTGGGCAAGTGATTGCCCAGAGGTATGGAATAGCAGAATTTCCACAGAGGGGCTGGGACTACTACGTCTTTGTTGCTGTGCAGGTTTCCTCCTCCCTTCCCCTATTTGACCTTGATGTCCTGGTCTGTGATAGAGACACCTCCACTCAGATGTCCCTGGACCCCAGGACTGGGTGTGAGCCTGTCCTGCTGGTGGATACTGCATGTGTTCCTCAGACACAGGGCAGCCACAGTTTCGCAGAGTAGGTCCATGGAGTTCCAACCCTTTCACTCTTAGTCATTTAACGTGTGTTCCAGAACTATGGAGATATTGTTATCAGTCACTATTCCAGAAAGTCTAAGTTCCCCATCATTCATTAAAACCAATTTATCACACATTTCCTGTGAAACGTCCATGCAGGAGGCACTGTGTAGGTCATAAAGTGGGCGGGAGCAAGTCTGCCCTCACAGGAGCACAAGGCAGTTAGGTGACAGTGGGAGGGCAGGTTGAGAGCAAGGACTTTGCTGCCCACAATGCTTCTGTGGACATCACAGGGGAGGGAGAAGTGCCTTCCTGCTGGGAAGCTCAGGGAAGAAGGCAGGTTTTGATCTTGAGGACAGGCATGACTAGTCCTAGAGATGAAAGCGATTGAGAGGAAAGCTACTTACTCCTGGATGGGAGTCAGTCATTTCTCTCTAGGGCTTCACTGCCTTTCCAAGCCCAGCTCCTCTTCCTTCTTTACGACGCACTAAGCAAGCTGCTCTTCACCAAGGTCTTGTGAGTTTCCACTGTTGTCATTTTGCCTCAGTGGTTCATTTGCTCAGACGTTTCTCTCCTCGTATATGGGCCACGCTGGGTCTTTTATGGCTCTTTTTGGGTGAATCCCATGTCTTTCCTGCCCCTTTCACAATTCTCCTTCCTTCAGCTAAGGAGTCCCACTGGTGTAGTGACTTAGGTCTTTCAGTGGTTCAAACCATTAGCTGCATCGAGGGGAAATGGTGAGATTGCTCCTCTAAAAATGGAAAACCAGAAACTCAAAGGGATGTTCTCCTCTGTCCTCCAGGGTCACTCTCTATCAGAACACACTTGACGGCCTCGGGTTTGGGTAGGTGTTTCCATCCAGCGTCCCTTGGCAGTTGCTGTATCACTTGATACTGCAGGAAGCCCCAGTCAGTGGAGTACCCTCAGATGGGAGAAGCCCCAGTCAGTGGAGTACCCTCAGATGGGAGAAGCCCCAGTGGAAGCATTTTTTTCTGTTGCAGAGTAAGTGCCCACCGAAAGAACCACTGGTACCTGCCCAGTAAACCTGGCAAGCCTGGAAGCAGGTAACATGACTTCCAGTTGGGACAATGTTAACAAGGCGACCTGGTTTTAAGCCATTGCATTTTTCTCTGGAACCCCAGCCTACATCTATATCAGAATAATTGCTGTGTGATGGTGGTGGTAGTGGTGGTGTGAGGGTGGGGGTAGGGGGCTGGAATGAGGTAGGGAAGGAGATTATAAGTTTCTTTCAACCAGAGAAAAAAGGAAGACTTTACTTTGAGGGACATCAATAAATAATAACTAATCATTAGCTCACATATTGAAACTCGTATCCCAGTTTTCACTTACTAAAACTCTTTTATTCAAGAGCTACTACAAGACTGACTGCTGTGGCATGCCTGGTGTCAATCCGTGAGGACCTGTGCTAGAGGAAG
The DNA here is from genome assembly GCA_004026705.1 of Nesogale talazaci. Classification (NCBI taxonomy): domain Eukaryota; kingdom Metazoa; phylum Chordata; class Mammalia; order Afrosoricida; family Tenrecidae; genus Nesogale; species Nesogale talazaci. Next base: position 18,990 of record PVJH01000755.1, read on the forward strand.
CCAGTAAAACCAAGTCATTTCTTCTTTCTTTGAACCTGGCATTCTGCTGATAATAAGAAAAGCTAACAAGAAAGACAATGGGGAAAAAAAGACAGATAATAAATACAGAAATTAGGGCTGAGTCTTGGTGGCGGCGCAGTGGTTGTGTGCGGGACTATGGCCCACAGGGTTGGCCGTTCAAATCCAGCAGCAGCTCTCCTGGAGCAAGGGTGGGTTTCCTACTCCCACCAGGACAGTGATGCCCCCCCCCCCCAAAAAAAAAAACAACAAATAAACACATAAATTAGTAAAATGTGTCAGGTAATAAGGGATATGAAGCCAGTAAGTCTGAGTCATGGAGAATGATTGGTCCATTTCGGGGGGTGGGGGGAGGGGGGCAGGCGGCGCGGCAGGGAATACACCTTGTAAAGTCTGGTTGCCGGATAAACTATGAACTTCCCCCTTACAGTTGAATTGCAGATGAACAGTGAATCGTTGTCTAAAACAGAGTGGTACCCATGGTCTGTACTTGACGAGTGACCGGGGGCTGATGATTTCAGCCCCCCAAGACAGCCTGGCAGACAGGCCTACTGGGCTGCTTCCACCAAGATCGTTAGCTGTTGTCAAGCTCATCCCTACCATGTGCAGACTCGATCAGCTCCACAGATGTTTCATGGGTGTGACCATTCCGAAAGCTTGGTAGGCCCATCTCCCGATGAGCTTCCAGTGGGTTTGAACCACCCAATCTTCGGGTGCGTGGTGGGGAGTGGGGAGCAGTACATATTGGGCCATTCATTGCTCTTTGGCAAAAAGATGAGGCTTTGTACTCCCGTAAAGAGTTCCTCGTCTCAGACACCGACAGGCCAGTTCTACCCTGAGCTGAGTCGGTATGATGGCCCCAAGGGTGGCTGGGGCTGGGAGCACGTCACCCTTTTCCCAATCAGTCAAGAAAATACTCTGCATCCAGTTCCACCTTGGAGCACGTCGCACAGAATTAATTCAATTCAGTGTGGTTGTTGTTGTCGTCACCACAATTCTTGCATTGGGTATGCTTCCACTAGACATTCTTGTTGTTCCCCTATCAAAATTCAACTTTACCTGGGTGGCCTATATTTATATTGCTGTTGTCCTTGCTACTTCTGGCACTCCTAAGAAGATGACATTTCCAGAGAGACTTGATGCAAAAAAGAATGAGCCTTGTCACCTTCTGGGGCTGGAGCTTGAGGGTGAGGAAGTGTTCCAGGAAGAGTCAGGGGGCCAGGGTGCTGTTAGCAAAGGAAGTTCGGAGGAGCAGGGTGCATGGTGGCAACTTTGGAGTCAGATGAATGAGACTGTGGGGAAGACTTTGGATTTATTCTGAGTGAAGTCCGTCTTGAGCACAGAGCTCAAGCTGACTTACATTTTGGAAGCAGTACTGTGCATGCTGTCGAGGGAGCAGTTGACAGTGGAGAGTGTTGCAAGAGAAATGAAGGACAAGCGGTGAGTGAAGAGACCCTCAACTCCTCAGTGTTGCCTGCTGTCAGCTTGGGAAAGCACCGAGGAGTACGGAGGTGTCTCTTCGGGTGTGCACTGGAGCTGCTGTGGCCCAAAGACCAGGGCAGGCGGACTTGCCAGTTCAGACAAAGAGTCCTTGCTTTCGTCTCCCTGGGGCTCGTAGTAGGACCACTCAGGGCGCTTCCACTCCTCACTATGCGAGCCAGGGCCGCTAGGCCCTCTCAGTTCCAGCTGGGGTGGTTACCAGAACCCTTCTCAAAGGGAGGGAGGGTTAATGGGACGCACCTAAGGCTCTGCTGGAAGTCTCACGTGCCTCGGCTAAACATCTCTGCAGATGGTTTCCCCTGCTTCTGTCCGCATTACACAGTGCAAGGTCTTCTACACTTTCTTTTCAGACCACAAGAGTTGACAATACCTATTTACAAAAAGGAACTTGGAAAATGCACAGGGCGACTTTAAAAAGAAAAAAAGCCCATAAAGATTTGAACATAGATCCTTTCTTATTTCAATCAGGACTTTTAAAATCTGTCTGTGAAACCAGGCTGCTTGCCTCACCATGCAACCCAAGCCTTTGGCCCACACAGAGTGTCACGGAGCGTTCATGGGGACACAGAGCTCCCAGCTATCTGTGCCGCCCACTGGGCTGGACTCAGTCATTCTGCTTTGAGTCCATCCTTTTCCTGCTCCCCCTCCCCTTCCTTCTCTCCTCTTCTTATCCCACCCTTTGCACTATTGAATTGACTCTTGAATGATTTAATATCCTGAGTGTATTGGATCATGCTTGCCAAAAGATCTGCGGGAGGGGGGGAAATAAAAACAACCCCCCCCCTCCCAAACTAAGCTACTCCCTTTGTACCAACAGCAACAACATGAGAGCAAAGCAAACATCTGAGTATCTATCACCTTTTCATTTACGGGATTTCACAACCCCGCTCGCTCTGTTGGTGCTGCCCCTTGGTCTAGTGGGAGTGAACTGGGGAAGCTGTGGGTACGGACCTGCTGGGCAGGACCTGCTTGCTGCAGGCTCCATGGCAGTTATCCATCTGTCTGTCTATCCGTCCCAACGTTGCATGCCCCCAGTGACAAAACCCCTAACTTACCCCTAACCACACCTCACACCAGACCTGAACCTCATCCGCATGGCTTGTATTTACAGCAAAGTGCATTTGAGTGACAGGCCACCTCCACGGCGAAGAACTCACCTGCGCATGCTGACCTTGGCTTCCTTTTCCACAATCAAGTGGCATGGAGGGAAGATGGCTTTGCAAGCTGTGGCCGGCCAAGGCAGGACTGAACGGACGCTAGAGAAGTGGAGGAAATTGTCTCAGATCACTGAACATCGTGCGTCCCAGATCTGAGTTATCCGGGACAAGGGAAATGTCTTTTTGCCAAGCATATTTGGGCCACTGTCAACAGTGGCTACACATCAAACTTCATTATGCAGCACAAATGAGAGAAACATTTCCCCCTCTGTCATTAGAAAACATTCTGTTTTCAGCCGGCTGAGGGCCGTTTCAGAGTCCAGTCCTTTGGGGATACGGACAGATGATGTCCAGCAGGTTGTGACTGAATGAGGAAACGGCTTTTCACACTGCGTGAAAGACAGGACTGGAGGAAAATGTCCAGAAAACAATATAAATAGATAATTGCTGAAATATTTGTATAATTTTGAGAATAAATGCCAGCTAACATTTTTGGACAGTGAAATCAGTTTTCCATAATAACTCTGCCTCCCAGCCAGTAATTTCCTTGTTCTCCCTAATTTATTTCACTTCTCGGGAGCTGGCAAATTCCTGTTCTCTGAACCTCAAACAAACCAGCTACCAACCTATCCTGTGCGGCTGTTGTCTCCCTCCCTGCTCTCAGTCTCCTGAGGGGGCCACCGCCACCGTGTGGGGGACTCTGGAGCCTTTGAGAAGGCTGTGGGCATGTTGACTTTCTTCACAGTTGCTCAACAAACCAAGTTCCTTTAAATTGGAGCCCAGTGACTACAGGATTATGCAATCTTTGGTCTTCGGGCACTTCATAAAGGGTGGGGTGGGGGAGGCCAGGGAAGAGGACAATAAACATAACCACACCCAGGCTATTTCTAGGGGAATTTATAGCTCAAGCAGTTGCAGCCAAGGTTGGATTCTCCTTGAGGGCAAAGTGGCATTTAAGGTAGTGTTAGATTTGGGGCCCTTTTCCCCCCTGGCTAAGGGAGGGCAACGACAATGACTTCTGCTTCTCAAAACTCTGGTGGCCTCTCATAATGACTGCTTCCTGACTTTGGACCACAGCAAGTTTTGTGTCTGCAAAACTTCCCTAGAATGTTCTCAGGACACATTACCATGGATTCTCGAACCCACAGAAATCAAATCAGGGTCTTTCTGGAGTCTCCTCATCCTTTTCTGTTTGATTAGTCACTGATGGATTTTTCTCAGACTCAAGAATAAGATCCTCTGACGGGGATGCCAGAGCAGGACTTTCAGTCAGAGGACACTGGATTGGGTCCCAGAGGGTGAATGTGAAGTTCATTCGCTTGCCCGTATTGTAACTCTTGTATACTGGGAGCTGGTCACAGACTCAGAGAGGAGTCTCAAGGCTTCCTGAAGGCAATCTCTGTTTAGAGGGCCCAGCGTAGTTAGGGAGAGTCGTTCATTCAGTTAGTATTCAATTAAATATTGTCAAACTTTGCCTATGCCCAAAAGGAGCCCGGAGCTGTCAACCACAAGATCAGTGGTTTGAAACTACATACACTCTGCCAGAGAAAGTGGAGACATTCTACTCTTGTTAGATAAATAAATAAGGTCACAATCCTGAAACCCACAGGGAGAGTTCTGCTATGCCTGTACAGTTGCTGTGGGTCAGATTCACTCAATGGCAGTGAGTTTGCTTTTGCACCAAGCACTGAACGGGACTATTGTCGTGTTGGAGAGAAACAATCTATGTCTTGGGGGGAGTTTACAGTCTATGAGGAACACATCAAATAGTTGAGGAAGTTATTTAAGTGAGACACACGAAGAGAGTATAATGGTGCATAGCTCTTGATGGTGAAAGGGCAGAAGAATCACAGAGTGGAAGGCTTCTTGGGAAGGGGTGTCACTGTTCATACCTTTTGGGTATGAGTTTGCACTCATATTTTTCAAGAATCTGTGTACCCAGACTAGTGCCCTGGTGGAATGATCGAGTGCAAGATGGAGTGACTAGGAAATGCAGAAGCCTAAAGGGGCAGTAAGCAAGTTGCTTTTATTGACAAGATGCCGTGGTGAGTGGGTCTCTCTCAATAGGGTGATATTTAGAAAGGAGATGGATGGACCAGGGAGACACATCGACGAATGTCTTGCAAGCTACTAAGAGAGTTGAGATGTAAAGCAAGTGCAGGGAGCTATATGGGAAACTGTAGGGTGGTCTTTAGGAGGTTGACTTGAGGAAAGCAAGTTGTAGATGATGAGGAGATGAGCTTGACTCAGCAGAGAGTGTTTCAGCTGGCAAGACTACAGGTGAAAATGGTCTTGATCATGTCTTTAACCTTCTCTTCATTTAGATTTTTTAAACTTCTAAACCAATGTCACTGCCATTGAGTCAATGCCAACACAGAACAACTCTGTAGGCTAGAGTAGAACTGCTCCTGTGGATTTCTGAGACTGGAGCTCTTTATGGGAGTAGAAAGCCAATTTATCTGCCATGAAGTGGCTGGTGGTTTTGAACTTCTGACCTTGTGGTTAGCAGCCCAACAAGCAACCACAACTACATCGTCAGGGCTCCTTGGATTTGTAAAGATTGAGCCAAGGGCTGCACTAAACCCATAAGACTGAAAAACACAGTTGATCCTGTACACGACTTTTAAGTCAGATTGCCCAGCCCTCTGGGGCACCAGGGTATTGTAACATCTTAGATTTGTTACACAACTCAAAGACACGTTTCTCATTAGATGGACAAAAGGGTAAAATGGAAATAAGAAGTAAAGTGGCACTTCAAGGAGCCTGGGTGGCACGCTGGTGAAGTGTTCAGCTCAATAAGTTGACAGTGGGCCAGCAGGTGGAAGGCTTGAAAAGCTGCTTCCATGTCGCGTACAGCCTACCAAACCATGTGGGGCAGTTCTACCCTGTTGCTGGGCATCACTGTGAGTCGAAATACACTCTATGGTATCTAACTATAACAGCAACCAAAAACACAGAGTATTGCTCTAAAGGCTCCTTGGAGAAGGTAAAGCACTTCCCCTGCCTCTCTTCTATATTTTCGGATGTTAATAGTGGTGGGGTCATGGACAGGCATACGATCTTCTGCTGGGACAAGGAAGTGTTTTAAATTTTGTGACAAATGATTGCCGCAGCCCATGTGCAGCCCTTCAACAGACAGCATTGATCTGTACACAGAGATGGGGTAAACAGACACAAACAAGCATCAGTGCAAAACCTCAGCTGCCTGAGGGGCTCAGAGTCGAAAGGTGGGGTGCACCCTTTTAGGATAATGTACTGGTGTGGTCATTGGTAGTAAGTAGCCTCATCAGTTATTATTTCCTACCCACTGAGACAAAGAAATGAGGTTGAGGGGGAAAGCAAGACTGTGTTAGTCCAGGTGGACTAGAGAACAAATCCATAAGTGCACATAAGTGTATAAGGGAGAGGTTTATATACGAGAGGAATGGAACATTGAGAATGCATCCCAACCCAGTCCAATCCAAGCCCACATGTCTGATATCAGCCCATATGTCTGATACCTGACTATAAAGTCTTTTTCAGAATCACGAAGCACATGCAATGACACCAGGACAATCACAGGCCAGTGGGTGCAGTCATGTATTTCTAGTGATGGTAGAAGCATCTCAGTGCTGGCAGGGGCCTCTCTGTGGCTTCTCAAGCATCTCAGCCCTGGTAGGATTCTCTACGTGACTTTTCTGGCTTCAAAGTTCTGTTTCCATCAGGGTAAGTCCATGTGGCTTTTCCTCCAGAATGTCTCACAGGGAGTCAGCCTCGTATCTTGTCAGTAGAACATCGCCAAGGGTCTGAGTAGTGAGTCTCTCACCTCCAAGGCGGGGAAATGTGGCTGGATTTCCCAGAATTCCCAGGAGAAAGCCATGGCCACACACGTCTCATTGACTATCACCAGATTAACAGGCTAGACTCCACCTTTACACTCTTAATCCTCAAATTGACACCAGATTTGCTGACTGCCACCAAGATTAAACTAAAAGCATCCCTAAATCAATTTCTTAATTAATGAGGAATGGAATGGCATCCCAAGGTGGCATAACATAAATGTTTCAGAGCTTGACTACTAGCAAAAAGATGGAAGGTTGGAACCCACGAGGGGGGCACCTGGAAAAACACATCGGGAGATCTGCTTCTCACAGGTAACAGCCCTGGAGTAGGTCTAACTTCTCCCACAGAATCGCCAGGAGTAGGAATGGACACCATGGCAACCAAGGAGCATAGAGGTTAGAATGGGGAGAGTCTGAAACCCCAGAGGAAGTAGAACCAAATGGATGATAAGGTGAGGACTGGTGAGAAAGAGGACCTTGGGGCCGAGTGGCAGTGTGTCAGAGGGTCAGGGCAGAATCGCACTCCTCAGAAAGGCCCTGAGAAAGGCCTTGGCAATTTGGTGCCCACTACAGGAGGAGCTGATGGTCCTGCCACCTTCAGGGCCCCTCTGCTTCAGAGCACAACCTCCTGCTCCCGGACCAGAAGCTTGTCTGGCTGCTGGTGACGCCTGCCCCTGCCCCCTCTTGGAATTAGAGGAATGCATCTGTTTGTGGGCTGGAGATTAGAGCATTGACTACAGGGAACTGTCTTTTTGGGTGGCCTCACAAGACATGCTTCAGACCCTAAACTGATACATCTAAACTTCCTCTTCTGATAATCTATAATTTTCTGGTTTTAGAACTACGTTGTCAGCAGTGTCATAGGGACCCTTGTCAGATGATCCATCCATTTAAGACTAGCAGAGATATCTTTTGTTTGGAAATTAAGCAACCAAAAGGAATTTAAGGGGGCAGGCTCAATGGAGACATTTGTAATTAAAATATAGCCATGGTAATTCAATCAAGTCAAGTCAGTCTATCTTTGTTTCATTGCTTTAAGAACAGTGGGCGGTGGGGGAGGGAGGAGAAAAGGAGAGCCATTTTCATTTCTATTTCAACCTTTTTTTTCCTGGAAATTTTTAAGTGGTTAAAAATTTTTAAATGGTTCTTACCTCACCACATTTTTTACGACTGATACACATTAGTTACTTTGTAAAGAGTTGCTGGTCAATTTAGAATATTTTTCATTTTGACAGGAGTGTTTCTTTATCCTCACTACAGCCATACTCCCCCCAAATTAAAAGTGGTTCTGAGAATGTCTGTTTAGATATGGGTGACTGCTTTGTGAAGATGGAAATGTAAATTTTAAATAGAAACCAGCATGGATAATTTAAAAATATCCTAGGGATAATTTTTGATAATGGAATTTTTTATAGCTTGGCCCAGTGAGTAGTTCACTATGGATTTGGTAATTCTAGTTTTATCCAAATACTATTGTCTTGAAATGCTGACCTGGACCTCTCTGTACCTGAACAACGGACTTGTCCTTCATCTGAAAGCAGTGATGGACGGAGCAATACAGACTAGAATTCCTCTGTGTGAGGTAGTTGTGAGATTCTGGCCTTTTTTTATTTAAAAGTCTCAAAAAACTGAGGTTCATTACCCAAAATTAAGAAAATGGAGAAAGGAATTAATGTTCATAAATTCACCACTTAGATATAAGGCTTAAAAATATCGAATGTATTTTTTCTATAAAATTGTGCATAGATTTATCGGTGTGTGTATTTTACTGAAAGCATTTTGCATTCTGCTTCTTCCCCCCCCCCCCCTATTCTTTAGTTAAAAGCATTACCTGAATAATGGGTTAAGCATTGGGCTGCTGGTTTGATGTCGCTATATTGAATCTGATGAGTCCCTGTGGCACATTGGTTACAATACTGGCGACGGACTGAAGGGCTGCAGGTTTGAACCCATCTGCTGCTGCATGGAAGACAGATGTGACTATCTGCTTGAGTGAAGATTTCAGCCTTGAAAATCCTAGTTTATTTATTTATTTTTGTTTTCTGGCATCACTGCTCTCCGGTGGTGGGAGTAGGAGGCCCAGCCCCACTGCTGGAATTGAACCTCCGTCCCAGTGGGCCGCAGTCCCGCGCACAACCACTACGCCACCGGGGCTCAGCCCGGAAATCCTAGTTTAATCCTGGTCTCCCGGTAGCTATGCTTTGGGAATGGGTTTTTTAATTTAATATATTGTTTACCAAATGAAGGAGTCAGAGCATGTGTGATTTTCCTTCCTGTAGATTTTCAAGTTGTCTGAAGTTTTTCATTATCTTAGCAAATACCTTGGGCCATGTGACTTAATCTTTCGGAGCATATTTTGACTGGTTTGTGCAAGTCTGCGTCCCAGCATGTGGCTGTTGCTATTTACCCACATGTTTCTTCTGACACTGGGAAGGATGTAAATGAATGGAAAACACTCAACTGAGGGCCGGGTAAACAATGACAAAGCCACACGGAGTTGACGGAGCCTGGAAATCTGTGTGGGAACGGACAGTCTCATATGGTGGCTGGTGGGTTTGAACTTACCTGGGCGAGGGTGGACATGATTTGTGGCATCTTTCTCTGCTGGCTGCTTTTTCTTTTGGCATGTGCCAGGCTTCAAAGAGTTTGATGGTGCCTTCCTTATTTTTTAATTTCATTTTTTTCATATTATTTTTGAAGCCCTTGGTATTTCTAGTCTCGGGTGTTTTTCTGCCTTATTGTTGAGTACTTTATACAGACTTTTATCAGTCTGCCTATTGTCAGGTCTGTCGTTATCTACCTTTTCTTTGCAAACGCCTCCCCCTCCCAAATCTTTTGTTCTAGAAAATGCTTGCAGAAAACTGGAAATATGTAAGGGAGTGAAAGAGGAAAATAAAATTTAGCAATAATTTTCTTTATTGGTAATCACCTTTAGTATTCTTACTAAATTTAGTTTAGTTCCCCCCCTCCCCCACCCCGTGGCAATCAACTGTTTAAAATACACAAACTAAAACCCCACTCCATTCCCGCTCACAGGAGCAAAGGCTGGGCCTCCTACTCCCATCACCAGGGCAGTGATGCCTAAAAAAAAAAAAAAAAAACCCACTCCAAGTATTTTTATAACTTTCTAAACATTGTATTGTAAACTATATTTTCAATGACTAAGCATTCTTTGCTACAAGTTTAATGGCTGTTAAAGTTAATGCTACAAGTTTATTAATATGTTGGCATATTAATATGGTCTACTTTTCCAAAAGCAAAATAACCCAAGCTCCCTACCTTTGAGCTTATTCTGACTGTAGAATTGAGTGAAACCGCATCTGTGGTGTCCTGAAGCCTGTAAAGCTTGTTGCGAGTAGAAACGCTCATTTTTCTCCAGCAGAGTGGATGGTAGCTTTCAACCACTGACCTTGTAATTTGCAGCCCAATGTGTAATCTATTATGTCCCCAAGGCTCTGTTTAATTGGCTATTTTTTTCTGATCCTCATAATAAAAAACAAACAAACAAACAAACAAAAATAAACCTGCTGCATCAAGTTGATTCCGACTGAGAGTGACTCTACATAACAGACTCTCATGTAGGATTTCTGAGACTGCAATGGTTTACAAAGGCAGACTGCCTCATAGCTCTCTATCAAGGTGGCTGGTGAGTTTGAACTGTCCAGTTAGTAGTCCCCTGCTTACTCCACTGTACTATCAGGGCTCATTGGCAGGGGTGACTTCTCCTTAGAGAGAAGTTGTTTTTTTTTGACATTTCCATGTGTAATTTTTTTCGCCATATATGTCTATATTACCAAGATAAAATACTTAAATGGGTTAAAATCTTTAGCTTTTTGCCTCATTTGCCCTAAGAAAAGTTGCATGGGATGTGTAGCTTGGGTGGGGGTGTCCATTTCCTGCTAGCTGGTCTTTGTTCTGTTCTCAGCCATTTCTGTGTTCCTACCTCTCTTGTCTTTAACCTCTGCCCTCTGCGTTGCTTTGGGGTGCACATCCACATGCAGACTCAGTGTCGGGTCCCAGGCGTTTTCCCAGTGTTAGAACCCTCTTGAGAAGCCTGTGGCGCTCCCTGCGCCCAAGGAAAGCCCTGGGCAATCATTACAGGAACAGAGGATGTTCCAACCAAGTGACCACTTAATAATAATAATAATAATAATAATAATAATTATTATTATTATTATTATTCAGTTTTACCAATTTTAGATACTATATTGAGATAATGAAAATGTGTTTGACATTGAAAAGTGACTACATCTTCATGGGGAGCCAATGTCCATTCTAAACTTAAATATTGTGAATTTCCTTTAGGATCCTTTGGTTCCATGAAAAGTACTTTATAATTGGTTGCATTGCTTTCATTTGCACTGCCCTTCTTTCGTGTGTGTGTGTGTGTGTGTGCGTGCGCTCACACACGCACGCGATGGGGCAAACGCTTGTCCTCCTCCCTTACAGTTAGAAATGTGTCTCCCGTTTGATGCAGACCCTTTGATGGGCCCCTGATTTCTCTCCTGGCTCTCTGCGCTGCCCTTCGTCCAGGCTCCCACCACAGATCGGGGATCCTTACTCTTCACAGCTCTGGACAGTGAGGGGGCAGCTGTTTGTTGGAGAGATAGCGGGCAGAGAGCTCTGGAAGAGTTTCTGGAAGCATGAAATTTCCGGTACTCAGACTCCTGGGATATAGGAAGTCCAAAATGGCAAACTCACCAGTCACCTGGTTAGAGAACTATGAGGCAGTCTGCCTTCATAAACGATTGCAGTCTCTGAAATCCGACATGATAGCTCTGTTCTGTAGAGTCACTCTAAATCGGAATCCACGGGACGCCTGGGAGACTGTGATCGAACAGGAATGACGTGGATAGGAAGGGGGTGGCCACAGTGTGTGGGTCAGAGTTTTGGGTAGGGACAGAGGGATCTGTTAAGTTCACATGTTTTGAAAACTGGAGAAATCCATGGTTTGGTCTGAATTGCATCCTGAAAGTCAGGCTCACCAGAGTGGCACCAGCTTGAGCTGAACAGACAGGGTCCTTTGCCAAATGGCAACCTGGTCCTGGCCAGGCCAACCTTAGACATTGGCACGTAGCACACTGGGTGACTGCTCTCTCCTCTCCTGATGAAAGTTCACCTCCCTTTTTTGCTGCAATTACCATCCACACCAACTCTTTGCCTGGTCACTGTTTCTGTTGCACAACAGTAAGAGCGAAGCTGGTTGTTTTCTAAATAATTAATACAGTGGAGATGGCCAGCAGGATAATTCAGGCTTACATGCAAATTGTTGTATCTTCAATTATTCACTATAGTCACTCATATTGGTAGAGTGAACATTGCCAAATTTCAGTTTATGTTTGTGCTGCTTGGACACACTCCAGATGGCGCTTTGTTTGAGAAAAAAAAAAAAAACCCAAAAGTACTTTTCATGGAACGGACACAAGAAGTGTGGCTTTCCAGGGCTAAGGCACAAGCCTTAGTGACTCTTTTGGGAAGTATACTGGTATCTAGCTGCATTGGCTCTCAAGTTAATAGCTCAAATTTAGAACTGGCATTAAATTGGATAGTTTGGCCCTTCGATACAGTACTCAGTAGAAACTTTGCTGTGTTTGGTAATCAAACTGCCTTGATTTGATTTAGATGGGATAAGGATCAGGGATCTTGGAAGGAGAGTAGACAGCAGTGAAACCCAAGTCAATGCTGCATCCTGAAAATTTATGGTACAAACCAGCAAAGTCTGGAAAGTCAGAGAAGTTGGGCATTTATTAATTTATTGACCCATGGAATATGTTTTACTTTGGAAGACCAATCTATGAACTCTGAAAGCATGTCTTCACACTCTGTAGGTTTATTCTCCCCCCAAAATAAAGATATTCCATTTACAGTTTTCCAAAAGAAAAAGGGACAACAAGGAGAAAAGGAGGTCTAAGTTATTACATCTATATCTGTCAACGGGTTTTTTTTTTTCTTTCTCCGTATCCATTTTATGCACCTTCAAGCTAGAACTTCATCATTTTGTACTTCCTATTTCCCAGAAGTCTGAGTACCTGAAACTTCATGCTCCCCCAAACTCTCCCAGAGCTCTCCGCCCGCCATCTCTCCAGCAAACAGCTGCCCCCTCACTGTCCAGAGCTGTGAAGAGTGAGGAGTCCAGCATCCATTCAGTGCTGCTAACCCAGCTGGGCATGTAGTTACAGTTTAAGTCTTGGGGACTCTCAGTCTATTTGTTTTGTTGCCTCATTTAAATGGTGGTATCATAAATCACTCCATTTTTTAATCATTTGAGTAGCAAACACCCCAAAGCATTAAAGTTAAACAATGTTAATGGGGATTTACTTTGGATGCCATTGTTTTCATATGACAAATAGCCATGCATCAAGCTGTGTAGCACAGTTTATTTATGCAGACATAATTAGGCCTTTGAAATGAAATATACAGTGAGCCATTTGCCAGCTATCTAAAGTCTATTTGACATGTTCCCTCCTCCAATCTTACTCCTGCTCTGTGCTGGATCTGCTGGAGGGAAAATGTAAATTAGCGGTTCCGGAGATTGTTGATGGGCTTCGGGAAGAAGTTAGCTGATGCTCCAAATGGAACAGCTTCTCATTCATTTCTTTGGTCTCCCCTGTTTTTCTTTCCTTACAAAGAGAGACGTGAAAGTTGAAAAACAAATTCATATTGATTTTGGACATCTAAATAATAAGACGTTTCCTAAAGTTTGGGAACTTTGTATTTTGAGATCAATTCTTGAATCGCAGGTTCTGGAGAGAAGTTGCAGAACGTCTTATCTTCGGGTGAAGCTGAATATGTCATTTCTCAGAAGATGTTGTCAGGACTCTGTGAGAGCTCCATGAAATCTTTGTCCTTGTCACTGTGTGTTTACTCTGCTGTGTTCATGCATGCCTGGGTGTGTCTGCGTGCGTGCACATGCGTGAGATGGAGGAAAGGGATAGAAGATGGATTCGTTCATTGACAGTTGGACAAATATTAGGTCTTTGAGAGGTTTTACTTACTTACATTTTAGCAACTGGGAAATAGGGACTTAGTGGATAGAGCAGACAATGTCTGGGAACGGGAGTCTCACAAATGCCTTTTAGCTTCTACACCGGTTCGTATTTGGTTAGGTTCTGACTCCCTCCTCCGATTGAGTACAGTGAGGTCAGGGAAGGCAGGAAGGTACTGCCTCTAGGATCCGATGAATGAGGTCAAACTTGTGGCAATCATTACGCTTCCCTTCCTTGGTGTAAGAACCGACAGAGGTGACCATGCTTCGTTGTGAAGGGAGGACTGAGCTTTGAAGCAGTCACTTTGTGGTAAGTTACCCAAGACCAGGCCCCCGGGCAGTCACCAGAAACCCAGGTTCACAGTCATGGATTGATTACCACTCCCAGGGACTTGGTTGAACAAGGGTTTCTGGGGATGTGAATCTTAGGGGTGCAGAGAGCCTCAATTTCCTCCCCTGAGCAGCACCACTGACCTTCCGGTTAGCAGTCAAACCCTTACCTGACACTACCACCAGGGCTCTTGGCAGGGACCAGTGGACCAGCGCTCTTTGGGACCCGCGCTCATTTTTTCTGGGTCAACCTTATTAGCTATGATTGTTTTCTCCAGTTAGCCACCAATATAGGAATTCTGACACTGCCCTTAAAGTAGCCCAAATCATTGAAAAACTGTCATGCATTTCTTGGACTGTATTATAGTCAAATTTTGTCACTTTAAGCAAGATACCCCTAGATGGAACATATTCTTCTAGTTTCTTAGAATGTAGGAAATAAAAGTAATTTTAAAGATAGCAGTTCTAGACAATGACAACCACTTCTCATTTTCCATTCGTCTCTTCCTTTGTGTTCAAGAAAGAAGCACTCCAGCTATTCACCAGATAACGAGATCCTAGTTTCTAGGAACATTACTATATTCACCAGCAAGTCTTTGTTTTACAATGCAATGCCAGGTCACTTCTTCTTTTGGGTTGAGAGAAGTTGATGGACATGCATTGCTGTTGTTGTTTTTGTTTGTTTGTTTTTTTGGTGTAAAATAACCTAGAAGTTAGCATGGAGCAGCACAGACCCCCAGCACCTAGACCTCAGACTCACAGGCCTTACTTCCTTTTACTCTGATATCCTCTGAGCACTGGGACAACCTGAGAGTTGAGGTCTGAGGAAAAAGCCAGGCTAGGACATGTAAATTCTAGGATAGGACATGTTATCTCTGGACTTAACATTGATGAGAGGACTAAATGGAGAACTGACTCTTCTTTGGGGTTGAAAGAATGAAAACATCTAGTTTTGAGACTTTGTTCTTCTCTTTATACTGCTCACTTTTAAATCTTCGCCTGCAGGACCTATGAATGAAGATAAAGCAAAGAACTCTGACCCCCAAACAGAGCTTTTGAAGAAAGCCTGTTCTATTGGCTCTCATGCAGAAGGAAAAGAAGGAAGGGAAGGAAAAACATGTAGCAATGTTGACTTGAAACCACTTAGGATCCTACTGAATGAAACTTGGTATATAGATTGCCATTGACAAATAGATTTTCCAATTCTAAGTCAGTCAGGATTGCTATGAAGTCAGTCTGCATGTTTATTAAGCCACAGAATCAAGGTGCCTGCAATGAGTGCTGGGAATCTGCATTTTACACACTCACTGGCAAGGTTGAAGACATTAAATGTACGTCATTGTGAGATCTTTCCCTTCGTTCTTCCTTCCTGTGCTACACAAAGGGTCATATAATGAATATGTCTCAGCGGGTATGCTGGCTGGTGCAACTCCTGAATTCACTTCTGGTGACTTTGCTCAAGGCAATAAATGCTTCCTACTAGCTCCAATATTTTCATTTGTAAAATGAGAAATACTGATCTCTTCTAAGTTTAGTATAGGAATCAGTCATGCCAATTTCTTTTCTTTTTTTTTTTTTTAAGGCATCACTGCCCTGGTGGTGGGAGTAGGAGGCCCAGCCTTTGCTCCTGTGAGCAGGAATTGAACCTCCATCCCAGTGGGCTGCAGTCCCGCGCACAACCACTACGCCACCAGGGCTCAGCCAGTCATGTCAATTTCATAGCACACTACTTATCACAGATTTTCTATACTATTTCCTTTTTTGTTTTGCTCCCCCATCCCGCATTAAAACACTCGTAGATCGTAAAGTTGTGTTCCACTTAGGATCTAAGCCAGAGGAAATTAGGAAAAAAAATTCAGTATTGCAAACCTAAGAGGTTGCTGTTTTTAAAAACAGCATCAGCGCGGCTACTTTTCCTTAATTGCTCCTCCCTCCCCCGTTCCCTTCCCTCCTTCCTGCCCCCTCCTCGTTTTTCTCCCCATATCCTCCCTTTTCAATTCAAGCTAGTCCTGACTCACACCACGGAGAATCAAGAAATACTCAAGCATGGGGAATATATCCTTTCTACACATTGGCTGCTAGCTCTAAGGTCAGCAGTTCGAAACCACCAGTTGCTCTCTAGTAGACAGGCTCTCCATTCCCTGGAAGAGTGAGCATTTCTGCCCTGTTCTGTAGGGTGGCTGAGTTGGCATCAACTTGACGGCAGTGCGTTGAGTTGAGTTTGATGTAGTTTTTGGATTAGAATGAAACACACGTGGCCTGCTTTTGTAGTGATTTTATTTAAATCCTGTCAATGTATTTTTTAAAAATTTAAACAAAGTCCATGTGTGCCATGAATGTGTTTATGGTATTAAGAGATTAAAAATTGCATCTGAGTCAAATGATAGTCAATAAGGAGTCATTAATTCTCTTGAGATGGTCTGAGAATTTGGCACAGTTGCAATTCGACCCATATTTCTTTCTTCCTTCTCTCCCTCTCTTTCTTCCTAATTATGGGGAAAAATATAGGATACAAACAGCCATGTCAATCATTTTTACACAGGCATAATTCAGTGTTATTATGTTTCCCATATTTTATAACCTTTGTTGTCAGTGATTTTAAGTCCTTGATGTCATACAAAATTCCCAGCTCTTATCCTCTTTTGATCATATTGAAAATTAGCCTTACTAATAAAAGTTCACAGCAATTCCTGTGTGCCAGGCAATGTTTGTACACTTTATACATATGACCCACCTTAATCCTTGAATCATCTCTTTTGAAGGATACTCACAGATTCTCATATTATTTGTCAAACGCTACAGTCTTGAGAAGCCATATCTCCCGTGACACGCTGGTGTATTTGTTGCTGCACATGTTAATCTGTCCTCGAAGAGGTGTGAATAAAAGCAACCAGTGGGTTAAGATCATGTCTGACTGACATGTGCCATCTCATGTTTGGAAACATATTAGTTTAATGAACAATGATGATAAAAGTCATTTGCCGATATTAGGTCTTATTAAATGCTTGTTATAGTGCCAGGTATTTTGCATTTAGTGTGACCTGGGTTTGGATCTAAGCTCTGTCTTCTACCAGCAATGTGTCCCTTTGCAGGTGGCTTAACCTTTATGTGTGTGTGTGTGTGTGTATGCACGTACAAGTGACTCAATAGAATGTAATAAAAATAAATATATTTTCCACTTGGTGATTGAGGATCAAGATAGTCAGCGCATATAAAGCAGTCATAATAATGCCTATCTGGGAGCAAGCCACCTGTAATTATAATGCATTATTATTTCCAACTCAATCATGCTGGATTCCAAAGCACTGTGCCTTTTTAAACCCATGCTCTTCTTGACATCATACTTAGAAATGTTCAAAGAAGGAGATCTACACTTCCTTCACTGTTTGTTGGGGCTAAAATCCTGCCCTGTGATCATTAGAATGTTTTTTAAGAATCCCATCCATTTGCACATATGGAGAAACACCAAACAGGCCTTTTAAAATGTGAATTATTGCTGGCTCAAACTTCATGTTAGCATGATCAACAAATCCCTCTGTGCAAGTTAGAGTGAGTTGTGTGTGTGCCCTCTCCTTTACGTATCAAAGGTATGTTTTCAAACTGTAGACGTTCTGTGAACGCATTGCAATGGTTTTCTTGTTTAGTCAGCGCACCCCCACAGCCCACCCCCTTACCCACAAGAAGAGGCACATCCTTCCCATTATCTCTGGTGGAGCCCTCTTAAAATATGTTGATATTGGCTGAGCTCTGGTGGCGTAGTGCTTGTGTGTGGGACTGCGGTTCACAGGGTTGATGGTGCAAATCCAGCGGCAGCTCTCCAGGAGCAAGGCTGGGCCTCCCACTCCCACCAGGGCAGTGATGCCACACAAAAAAAATATGTTGATATTTCAGGAAGCACTGAATGTTTCTGAATACACCAATGTTTGGGGCTGAGTGATTGGGCCATACTCTGAAAAATACGATGGTTTCCAAGGATGATTTTTAACCTGCTAAGCCAAACTCATTGCCACTGCATCAATGCTGATGCATAGAACCCCATAGGCCTGGGTAGAAAAAGGCTCTGAGTTTCCTAGGCTGTAACTCTTTATGGGAGCAGAAAGCCTTGTCTTTTTTTCTGTCTAACCTGACAGATGCAGTTATAAACACACACATATGTATCCAAGTCTATACCTTTTAGGTCCCTTGGGTTTTTCTTATCATCGTTATTTCAGAAGTTTAATGATATATTAAAATCATTCCTCCCGAGCTGAGCCCCGGTGGCGTAGTGGTTGTGCGCGGGACTGTGACCCACTGGGATGGAGGTTCAATTCCAGTGGTTCCACAGGAGCAAAAACTGGGCCTTCTACTCCCACCACCTGAGGGCAGTGATGCCCCAAAACAAAAACAAAACAAAAAAAATCATTCCCTCCAAGATATATTAGCGTTTTTTACTTCTGCTTTTAGCTACTTTGCCAGAATGTAGATACTTTGTGTTCACAGTGGTTGAGGTTTGATAAGGTCTTTGGTAGTATCTTTACCACATATCTGGAAGACTATTCGCTGATGAGCAGTACTTTTTGTCTAGCCAATTCTCCTAGCATACTAAGTGGACTACATTCTTTAGTTATCTTTAATTTCGACCTGAGTAAGGGATTTGTAGGACAGGATCTGTCCACATTGAATAACCATTTTAAGTTTGAGAAAGAAGATATATAGTCAAGAATACCTGGTGTAGATGGCCATGAATAAGAAATTAAAAAGAAACAGATTGATTACAGAAGTAATGTTAATCATCTTTGACATCATCTTCTTTTCTTATTTAAAACAAAGTATTCTTATTATTGCATAAGTTATGTATTTTTCCCCACAACCAGACACACAGCTGTCATCTGATTCCATCTCTCAACTATGGTAGGGTAGAATCGCCCAAGTGGGTTGTAACCTTGTCTATAGCAATGAACTGCCACTTTCTCGGCTCTTAGAATGACTCATGGTGGGATCCCACTGCCCACCTGTTGGTCAACAGCCTATGACTCTAGCCAAGGTTTCCATCCAATACTAACCAGACCTGACCATGCTTAGCTTTCGAGATCAGATGAGATCGGGCGTGTTCAGGGTGGTATGGCTGTAGACTTAGCCAAGGTTTCGGTCTGGCTTCTTCAGAAAACTCTGACTCTCATATCAAGTGTTGTGGTGCACACATGTATTTTTCCTACAACTAAATGGCTACGTTGGGCGAGTCTAGCAATCATTTTTGAAACTCAATCAGTGAAATCTTTTATTGCAGAAAGGCAAAAATAGTTCTGGTAGTTTATTATGTATTCTTGGAAACAACCACCATCGCGAGGAAAAGCAGAAAAGTGAAAGAATGAAACCAAACCAAGGCTCTCTTTACCTTAAAAGTCAGTATTAGCATTGCAAATACAACCCAGAGCTTCAGACATGTCACTTTGAGTGAACCTTTTGATAAATTGGATCTTGATATTTACAAAATCTATTAAAACACAACCAATAGTGTGTTTGTTTATATGTTGACAAGATGATATACACGCTGAAGGTCAAGGGTGATCTGAACTGTTATGGTGTGCTTGTCAAAGCAGCTTAAAAAAAGGTGGGGGGGGGTTGCTTAAATAGTTTTGATGGAATAATGGCTGACCGCAGTGTGACAGCAAACACAAAGATCATCTTTAGGGGAGGAAAAAGTTCAATTGATTTGAAACAAAAATCTGTGATGTTTATCAATCAGAAGAAAAAGAAAGAAAGGAAGGAAGACTTCCTCTTATTTCTGTATCGTGCTAGAAAATTGGCAGCTCAAGTGGAAAAACAAATAGTGAAATTAAACAGCAAAGCATTGATTGAACTTCTTGGGTGGTTTATCAAATGCCACAATGAACTTCTCATCCTGTCTTGTCATTTATTAATTACCCTATTGTAATCAAACCAGTTAAGGATCAGTTTACAAACTTTTGGATTACTTCTATATAAATAGACTAGCAGCTCAAAGTCACTTTGTCCTTTTTACTAAATAACCTTTCCCCCCTTAAAGTCTTATTTATTTTTCCCTTATAAAAACTAAAATTTATCTAGAAAAATAGATGTGGCCTGCTTTTCTTACCATGATTTTACCATTTGCTTTTGAGTTACTTGCTCTCTTTTCCCTGTGCCCTTAATTGTTGGGGACTGGAACTCAAATATGTAACACATAGGAAAATGCAGATGCATCCAGAGTCAGAAGTTTCCCATTAGAGATTTTTACTGTACGATTCCAGCCCGGCATCCCCAAGAAACGGACGGAGTGGGAATGGGGAGTGATGTACAGGTTGAGCTTGCTTTACTGAAAAAGGTTGGTGCTGTCTGTTAGCAAAGTGTAAGTCAATGTAAGGACTTAGGTTGAGATGTCAAAATTCCCCATCTATTTAGAAAACATTTGAATTTTTATGTATTTTAAATGACTGCAGCACACATTAAAAGCAAATTTGTAAAGTTTGAACTTATTTTTAAAGGAACGGAACTTTTCCCATATGTTTAACATGTAGTGAATTGATTAAATGAGTTTAAGCCAGAATAACTAAACAGATACAAAAAACATTAACCTTGTCTCACCCCCAATAATTTTTCATATTGTACTTTTGCTAAATAATGTATAGCTTTAACTCCCAGCATTTAAAAAATATCTTCATTTCAGTAACCAGATCTTCTCAAGCATTTGTTAACATGTGGAGACAAGCAGGGAGCACTTAGGTGAGACAGCAGTGCTTTAAGAAGCGGATCACATCGCCATGCAGTGACTTTTAACTTGCAATGGTTGACATAGCCAGAGGTAATGAGAACAACCATAGCCAAGCACGTAAAACCCCTTCCCAGACAACAGAGAAGTGGGTGAAGGGAGACAGTAGTCAGTATAGGACATGAAAAAATAAGAATAACTAATAAATTATCAAGGGTTCATGAGAGAAGGAGGATGGGGAGGGGGAAGATGCCATGGGCTCAAGTAGAAAGAAAATCTTTTGGAAATGATGATGGCAACATATGTACAAATGTGTTTGACACAATGCATGGGTGTATGGATTGTGATAAGAGCCGGAAGAGCCCCCGACAAAATGATTTAAAGAAAAACCCATCAATCCCCACACTCCTTAGCTAATTAATTATTATGATTTTTTTTTCAGAAAACAAATGTTCTCTATGGTCGTCTTGGTTTTCAGTGTCATGACCATTCTAGAACTAGCGGTTATAAAATGGCTTGCATGGTCTGGAAACAATACCCAAACACCCAAATCCAACATTGTCAAGGTGATTCAGACTCACTGGGACCCACAGAACAGGTACAACTGCACCACAGTTTCTGTGGCTGATGATGACACAGGGGGTTAAGCACTGTGAAAAAGATGGTGCTTTCTGATTCCGTAAAGCTTTATAGCCATTTAAATTTTAGGGATCAGTTCTACTCTTTCTGTTAGGGTCACCATGAGTTGGACTCTAACGGATGGCAGTGAGAATCATTAAGGAATTGGCCTGCCACATCAGTCTCCCACAGAGCAGCTGGGGGAGTGTGAACCAAGGGCTCTAACCATCACTGCCCCGGCCCGGCTGGAGATTGTAGTGAGGTGCAATCTATGAAAGCACTTTTATAAAAACAACCAAGCCCAACACAGGTCTAGACTGTTGTCATGCAAAGGAAGCATGAGCAGTGAAAATAAGTGTGCTGTTTTGATCATCTCAAGTGGGTCTTTGAAAATCAGCAACTCAGACTAAAGTGTTAGTGGGAGATCTTTAAGGCAACACAGGATTTAGGAAACTCCCCAACGTGCAAAAGCTAAGGTCTTTTCTAGAAACAGAAATTAAACCAAACAGAAAGGCATCACTTCTACCCTGAGGCAGCTCTGCCCTGCCCATAAGTCCAAGGATTGTAGTTGAGTTTCATACAAAGACCTGTGAATTTAATAAAACGTGTGTGTGGGGGGAGGGGGGGAAGGGGGGGCGCAGGGAGATGCTCACACATGGTTTCTGTAGATGGGATATTGATAATGTTTTGTGTGCCAAACCACCCCTAACTTCTTATCCCAGAACCCCAAGAACTATTTTTAAGCCACTAAACTATTATCAAAGCTGATTAATCACCCCTGACTGCTTTGAAATAAAACAAATGATTTAAGAATTAAAGTTTCTGTATCCTATTATCAGACTCATTAAGTCATCTCAAACTGCTACATTTTGGATGAATTTCTAAATTCCAAAGAATTTATTCATCCACACTCACGGCCTCCTCCTTCGCATATTTACCCTTGATATATAAATATTAAAATAACCAGACCAATCCAGTTGGACAGCCGAGCTCAACATATTTATTTTAGAGTTTCATTAGTCTGTTTTGTTAACTGTCACTGCCTTGGGATATATTTCTTTTTTAAAATTTATTTCTTTCTCACTCCCACGGAGGAAAGGAAATTAAAGTAATAAAGTTATATTTACAGATGGCTAAGATCTTACCCCAAAATGAAGCTTTCTTGTTAGGCCAACTTTAGTGTTCTGCGGGATGTGGGTGGATTTTGCTGAGGTCTCTGGGAAGTGAGAGTGACCAGTTTTCTTGTGATTGCTCTGAGGAAGATTTCAATTATAAAGTTGGATTTTCAGCGCCCTTCCCCTTCTGAAGTCAGGCAGCTATCTCTTTTTGGAAATCAGTCCATTACAAGTTTTAAGATGATGATGACATGACTACAACTTTCAATGTGTTCTTTGGCAGGGTATGGAGTGTAATGTGAACTCCATGAGCCTAAAGTGAACCATATCACTTTGACTTTATGTCTGCCCAGACCGTTTTAATGTGTTTCTAGGGTTCATGTTGGCTGAGAACAGCAGTGAGTTGTGTGACATTATTCACCCAAACCAGTAGACGATTTTAAGAGGTAGACAGACATGTAAGAGGCCCGTGAAAATGTCTCTAATTGTTCCTAGTTCTAATTTTACTTGATGTTTTAGAAAGAGTGAAAAAAGAATCATGACCCCAACTAGAAAGTTAAGAAGATAGTCAATAAGAATCAAACTCTATCATGCAGGAGGAGGCCATCCGCAGGAGAGAGGAGAGCCCCACCCTGGGCTGAAAAATCTTTCTAAAGCAGGTTGCCAAATGCTTCTCCTTGGAGAGGCTGGTGGGCTCCTTTGGCTTAGCAGCCCAGCACTGGAACCCTGATGCCACCGGCGCCCCTAGTACAGTTTAGAAATTGCAAATGCATATTTTAGTACAGCTGACTTGATGTTTGTAGCCCTTTTTTGGGCTGAAATTTTTCTTTATTTTTTAAAAAAATATATTAATTCTTATTTGTAAAGGGGCAGGTTTGGGTTACAATGTTTTTATTATTATTATTATTATTATTATTATTATTATTAATCATTTTATTGGGGGCTCTTAGCACAATCCATCCATCCATCCATTGTGTCAAGTACATTTATGCATATGTTGCCATAATCATTTTCAAAGCATTTTTTTTCTACTGGAGACTTTGATATCAGCTCATTTTCCTCACTCCCCAACCCTCGTTTCCTCATGATAGTTTATAAATTTTCTTCCCCTCATGTCTTACATTTACCGCTGTTTCCCTTCACCCACTTTTCTATCGTCCATCTCTGTAGCAAGGGGTTATATGTAGATCTTTGTGATCATTTCCCCCTTTCTCCCCCCACCATCCTCTTTTTCTCTTGATATTGGGGTATAATGTTAACCTTTGAATTTTATTTCATCTGTTCAGAGTAGTAGGGAAGAGTTTGATGTAGCTTGTACTACATGTATGCAAAAGGGTACATATCCAGTATATTTGGTCTCATTTACTGAACATTTTCCAATGGTCGTTCATAGTATTTGTCACTTTTTGGCCTTCACTCTCCGCCTCTCCCTTGGTCTCCTTCCATGCTCAAGAGTCTGGCCCTTCACGGAGCCCTGGAACCTCCATACCGGAGAGGCTCCCTGAGGTCACAGGCTGCTTTGGTGGCAAAGAACCCACACCGGGCAGCTGTCAGCACTCTGGGGCTTTGATTTCCAGTTACATCTCTTCTTCTTTTTTATTTATATATTTATTTATATTAGTCATTTAAAAAATGCGATTTGGATGAAAATTCTGGTTTTCCATTCAACAATCATACCCCATTTTTTTTTTGTTGTTTTTTTTTTGTGTGGGCATCACTGCCTCTGGTGGTCATGGGCGCTACCCAGCCGCGGCTGGACTTGAACCGCCAAGCCTGCGGGCTGCATGCAGTTCCGCACTCAACCACTTATGCCACCGGGGCTCAGCCCATACCCCATTTTGTTTTGTGACATTATTTACAGTCTTCACAATGTAACAGCACAGAACTCTTCATAGATCTGACCTGGAGGTGTTTACCATTTCCATTTCCCCTTCTGCCCTGTCCTGAATGCCTTCAGAGCTGTATCCCAGGGCAAAGGGCAAATGGCGCCCTTTGGTTCATGCATGCTCAATGCTCTATGGACAGTGTATCCTCCCTGGTGCTATGATTCACCTCAAAGGCCTTTACTCTTTCCCTGCAACTGAGTCACAGACTCAGAGTTCAGTTTCAGGTTGGAAGGGTGTCTACAGATTGTAGTCTTGGGGGTTCTACCAGTCTCTATCAGACCAATAAGCCTCCTCTTCCAAGGGGGTTGAGTTCTGTTTCACCGTTTCTTCCCAGTCTATCCAGGTCCTCCTATTGGTAGTGCTAGTCAGGCACCTTCTAGTTCTGGCCTCAGTGTCATGGGGGCTGAAGTTCACCTGGTCCATTAGTCCCTGAGGTGCTTTGTTTTCTTGCTTGTCTACTTCTCTTTTCTTAATAACATCTCGTTCAAGTTACTTCTCTCCCCACCTCTCCTCTGTCAAATAGGTCAATGATGGTTACAAAGAATGGGTAAGATAATCTATGGCACATCCTTGGAATCATCCCTGGCACTTGTAAGCACTACTCCTATCTCCTTTATGCTCATTTCCAACTCACTCGCACAGTTTTGCTCCCAGTAGCACGTAGGGGAAGAAGCACAAGCCCGGTAGTCATCCAGGTCTGGCTTGCCTTTCATTCACTTACAAGGTGCTGCTTATTCCAGAAGAGTCCTGGAAGGAGTGAATTTAGAATTTCTAAGGGATGTCAGAGATTCCGAGGAACCCTGGTGGCACAGGGAGATAAGCACCAGGTTGGCTTTTCCCTTTCTCCCATGCCCTGAGAAGTGTACCAAAGCAACTGCAATGAAACGAACTATGATATCTAGCATACTCTAGTCTTGAACTTTCTCTATGTCTGTTTTGCTTTAATAAAACGTAACACTAAGAAAAGGTATAAAGGAGATGAAATGCTTCCCTTGCTTTACAGAAAACAAACCAACTTTACCAGTTTTCCTTGAAATAATCAACTTCCTCAGCACCTCGCCAATGACTCAAATAACAAGAATTCTAATTTTTTTATAGCAGCTCAAAAATATAGCTAGTAAAAATCCACTACTGGAAAGTTGTTAAACAAAACTGATGTACATGCAATGGAATATCCTCCAGCCAATGGAAGAAATGAAATCCTGCAACACCCTACAGCATGGGTTAACATCAAGAGCATGGTAAGTAAAAGAAGCCAGGCCCCCAAAAGGGCCATATTGTATGATTTTGTGAATAAAATATCCAGAATTTTACTGCCTTGAAGCTGAAAGCAAATTGGTGGATGCCAGAAACTGGGGAAGGGGCTGGTAAAGATCAGGAGGGACTGAGTAAGGGGTGACAAGTTATCTGAAACTAATTAGAGGTATGGTTTCCCAATATTGTGAGTGTACTTCATATAACTGAATTGTTAGCTTTAAAATGGACAATAGTAACGTTATGAAAATTTCACCTCAATTTAAAATGAACAGTTTCAATGCCTATGGACATAGAGCCTTGGTGCGCAGTGGGCTAAAAACTGTTGGGCTACCAACCACAGGCTGGTGGTTCACACCTCCAGTTAGTTCTCTGGGGGAGAAAGATGAAGCCTGACTCCGCTGATCTGTTGATCCTGATAAATCACTCCTAGGGCCACTGTGTGTTGGAATGGACTTGAGAGCAGCGGGTTTTACTTTCGAGTGAGCAAGCCAGGAGCTCTCTGATCACAGTGCTTGCCCAGATCACATGTAGCTGGAGCAGAGGTGCCTTGGGCACCCCTGCAGTGCTCTCATTTTGTAAGCCACCATTTCCACAATGCGGCCTAGGCCGTCATCAGAAGAGTTTAGGTCATTTACAGAAGAAAAAAATCCCAAATATATGCCTTGTGCATCAGACTCATCATTGTAAAGATGTTATCACATAGGGTAAAAGGAAGAAGCGTGAGCATGTTGATTTAAAGAAGAACATGAAATGCAGAGTGATACAGGTGGTATGGATACATGACAAAACCACAAATGCTGATGCTGAGGCACAGAAGGTCATGCCCACTCAAGGTCATTTTGATCATGATTAAATCCAGAATTAAATAACTGCCCCCATGTTTCTATAATTTAAGAATGTAAAGCTATTCATTTTTATTATCACAATTATGTGTACAAAGATAAGTAAATTCTCAGTTCTAAGTGATTTTTCCTACTCTAGTAACTTTTCAACAAATGAGTGAATATTGGCTAGCATATGCTATGTCATTCTGAACCTCTAATGCCAAGGCTAGGTCATCTGAGGGAAGCATTCATTGGCATTTATATTGAGAGAAGTGTTGTGTACGTTAGAAGGAAAGGTAGATGTTAGAGCCATAATGTCAGGGATGGCTCTGATATCAGATTCTCTTAAATAGCATGGTATAAATATTTACCCATTCATGTTCAACTAAGACTGTCAATCTTTATAAATTTTTCTCTTCGACTGTGTGTACACACAGGTAAGTTCTATTTTACATGATGTGTGTATATTTACATATGTTAACACAATTCATGAATATATACATATTACCCATTCATGTTCAACTAAGACTGTCAATCTTTATAAAATTTTCTCTTCAACTGTGTATACACACAGGTAAGTTCTATTTTACATGATGTGTGTATATTTACATATGTTAACATAATTCATGAATATATACATATTTGGAATATATATTATAAATATATATGTTCTGTGGTACACAAGGTCTTTATGAGTTAGTATCTACTAAATATTGCCTAATAACATATAGGAAGCACACATATATCCATGTGTATATGTGTGTATTATATATATAATGTGTGTATATATACACACACCTAAACTCGTGTACATACATATACATACCCACACACCGATATATATATCGACCGAGGCTCTTTTGATGACAACACTAGACTGCACTGTGGAAATGGTGGCTTGCAAAACAAGAGCACTGCAGGGGTGCCCAAGGCAGCGCTGCTCCAGCTACATGTGCTCTGGGCAAGCACTGTGATCAGAGAGGTCCTGGTTTGCTCATTTGTAAACCCACCAAACCCCACCAAACCCACCACCATGCCATTAACTTGATTCTGACCTGTACCAACCTTATATTGACAGAGTAGGAGTCCCCTGTCAGGTTTCTGAGACTGGTGAGTTTTATGACACCAAGAGCTTCAGGAGCAGTTCGTAGATTTGAAGCACTGACCTTGCAGTTAATAGCCAACACTTAACCCATGACACCACCAGAGCATGTTAATCTGTATCTATCTATCTATTTATCAACTATCTATCTATCTATCTATCTATCTATCTATCTATCTATCTATCTGCATTGGATATTTTATTCATGGAAGCATAGAATGTGGGTCTTTGGAGTGTGGTCTCTTTCACTGAAAGCCCTAGTTATCTAATGGTGATGAATCAGGGCTGCTAGCAATGAGGGAAGCAGTTTGAAAGCACTAGCTGCTGTGCGGGAGAAAGACGAGACTTTCAACTCTCATAATGAGTGGTCGCCTTGGAATCCCTCAGGGAAAGTTTTATGGTGTTCGGTAGGTCACTGCAAGTAGGCATCAGCTCGCTGGCAGTCAGTTTGGTTTGGTTTCTTTCACTCAGTGCTTTTGAGGTTGACCCTTGTTGTGGCACACATCAGTGCTCTGTTTCTTTGGGTCACATTTGATTAAAACAAAGCAGACAGGAGAACGTTTCAGGCTGTGCTGTGCCGGATAACCAGGTCTTGGCTTGGCTTTAGCTGTTTGTGTGCACCTTGTGACGGTCTGGGAGGAAGGTGGTGGAAACGCCAGCTCTGATGGGTAGGAGTGGTATGCGTCCTCCCAATGCACCCCCTACTTTGGAAGATATTATCAGGCTTTTTTTTTTTTGGCTTTTGGTTTTTTGGGGGGGCATCATTGCCCTCTGGTGGTGGGAGTAGGAAGCCCAGCCTTTGCTCTCATAGAGCCACTGCTGGAATTGAACCTCCATCCCAGTGGGCTGCAGTCCCGCGCACAACCACTACGCCACCGGGGCTCAGCCCAGGTTTTGTTTTAAACGAAGGAAAACCCTAAGTCTAAATTTGTAGTTCTCGAAATGACAGAGGAAAAATATATTATTCCTCCAGTCAGAGGCCAATCTGGTGCCGTTGAAATTTTTCTGACTCCTAGAAAAAGCCTATGACATAGCAGAATGGCCCCCAGGAGGTTTCAAAGCTTGCAAATCCTCACAGAAGTAGACAGCCTCGCCTTTCTTCCTGAGAGCTGCTGGTGAGTTTGAACCGCTGCCTTTTGGTCAGTGGCCAAGCACTTAACCATGAAGCTACCAACCTGGAAATGAAGTTCAAAGTATACTAGAGAATCACTTGCAGGATTCAGAAAGCCAGTCTTTTTTAGATGAAACTGTGAACTCCTCTCCTCATGCAAAGAGTGGAGGTGACATTCCTGATCTGAAGACGACCTTTGAGGAGATTCAGACTTGGCCATTTTCTCATTAAGTTAGCACCCATTTTTCATAATAGTTTCAAGTAGTTTGGCCTGAGCTGGAGAGAGGAAGATGTTGTCCATTGGGTCTTTGCCTTTCTTGAAAGTGTTTCAGAGAGCCCTTTCTGTCTGGGATGTGTGGCGTCCGAGTGTGCAGGCTGTGCTGGACTCTGACATCACCCTCCTCATGGGTCAAAGGCTCTCCTGTTTTGATCCCATGGGTCAAGTCAACCGGGACCCAAACGCAGGATTTTGGAAGCTTGGTGTTTTCACAAGCTCAGAGTGAAGCTGAAAGGTGTCAGAAACCTTGAACTGAGTTGAAGTGGAACTAAGTAAGAAAAGCAGGGGTGAGGGTGGGGGGGACTGACTGGTGAGGGAGAGTGACCTCACCAGGAAGGGTTGGTGGCAGAGAGGAGAATGCTGCAGACATGCCCCCTGTTTGATAGAAATGTTTCTGTGCTTTATTCATGAAAAGATGCCGATAAAATTATAGCCCTTATTTTAAACTGCACTAAATCTTGCATTTGATATTTTTAAAAATGTACTTTAGACTTGTGTCTTAAACTAGTAATAATTCATATCAAACCAGTCAAAACTTATTTCCAAGCACTCCTGCAAGCTCGTAGAGTTCCTAAGTGACATCATAATTTCAGATCATAATTATATCATAATTACTGTGGATTATGGAAAAATGGGTTAAGTTCTCAAATATAATAACATCTTTAATCTGAAATTATCTGTACTTGGCCAAATTGGCTTGCCTATATTTTCTTTCAAAAAACATTTGGTCTCAATTGTAGTTTTCTTTTTTTCTCCCTCCTTTTTTTTTAGAGCCAGGTCAAAAAAAGTTCAAAATGACATGATGGAATATATATTTGTTTGGAAAAATGATCTGGTTATTGCCATGGCAGCTATATTAAATTTTTAGGGTTATGTGATATAGTTTTTATATTAATACCATCTTTGAAATTTATTTACATGATGTAACAGCTCTGATGGTTACATTATATCCTTGAAAGCAAGAATGTACAAACTAGCCAAGATTTATGCTGCTCTTCAGCAGGACATAATTATTCAATTGGAAAAAAAAGTATTTGTTAGATTTTAATTATGCCAGTTAGAATTTGACAATTTCAATTTAATTTCATTTCAAATTTAATTTATTGCATACAAATACAAAGATGGGTTTTCAGAAAAAAGTGGCAATCTCTTATTCTCATGAAAAAATGGTATATGTCTTGATAAAGTGATGTACTTTTTCTTTCTGTTCAGTGTTACAAAACACTGGTCTGAGAGATGGGTTTCAGAAATGAGGCAGAATCTGGGCATTCAGGTTTCCCTCTTGTATAGACTTGACATACACATCTACTGTTGCTGGGACTTTGGTTTGTAAAGGGCTTACTCACTAAGTTAGGAGAAAGTAAGTCATTATTTTTTAAATAGAAGGCATTTTTTCTAAAGTTTTGTCTGGATTGATGCTTTCATCAGACATGTCTCCCTTTTAAATTTAACCTCAGATTCTAAATTAAAAAAGTTTCATGAAGTAAAATATTTTTAGTATTAATTCTGGTAGTTGTTACAGGTTTATTCAAATAATGAATTTGGTAGGAAAAAGCATAAATCTTGTAAAGATTATCCTGATTATACTTTCTGGGTTTCTGAAACTCAATTTTTAGCAATGATATCCTATGCCCAGAGTTAGTCTTTGGAATAAATCTATAAAGTTCTGACTCTTGAAGATTCAGAATCATATTATTTTCCCTTTTAAAGTATTGTTTGAGCTCAAAATGAGATATGGTGTGATCAACTGACATGGAGCTGAGATGATTTGAAGATCCATTTTCAAGTTCAAATGTGCTAAGATAATTTGAATATTCCTTGGCACGTATGTTAATTTAAAATGATTACATCAAGGTTTTTCCAAACCTGTTATTAGTGAAAAGTGCTTTTGGTACCGAAAACAACGGAGACGTTGCATTAGAGAAACCACTTGCAGTGTTACAGGGATTGTTTGTGGTTGTGTGTCAGGAACTCTTCTCAGTCTTGTCATGTGCTGATGTGTCTTAATGCTTGCACTGTCTAGGGGGTAGTTGTTGGCCTCGTTAGACAGGAGAGAACAAGCTTGGCGAGAGCAGTGTAGGTGATTTGTCCAAGGTTGTCACTAAACTCATAACACCCACGAGGTGAGTCTACACTTTTCTATCCCTTTCATTTGTACATGGTTTTACTTAGGCTTTCCTTCTTTTTTTTCTTTTTGAAATGTTGAAGCAGACGGAGATTTGTTTTGGAAAAGAAAATCAAAACCCACCAGTACAAACCAATGAGAGTAGTGCTGTGTATTGAGTACTTACTAGGTGGGAGGGCTGGGCATGGATTTTCTCATTTCATCCCCACTGAAACCCTTTGAGGTTGGTATTAACAACTTCCTCCTTGTACAAATGAGTTAAGTATTTTAGCCAGGATGACACTGCTTATAATTGCTAAATCCAATCTTCAGACCCGAGCTGTCGGATCCCATTCGACATCTAGCACGTCTCCTTTTCAGTTAAATCGAAGTTTTTAGGTCACATGTTTGTATAATTAAATTCACTTTGAATTCTACAGAATTACAAGCAAAAAATACATTTTTTGAGAGATTAGTGTCAAGCATATTGTTATTCTACAGCGCGGAAGTTACAAATTGTAATTACTTTTGCACAGGCTGAATAAAATTATTTAGTTTTGAGTATTTTATGTAAAAAATGGTTTCATTGTGATTTTAAAGCTTCTGGGTTCTAGCAGCCAAACACGTATATTCAAAAAGGATTTTATGTAGCTATCCAGTCATGAGGTCACAGAAATTGAGCTGAAGTGTTCCTTAAGTCATCTAATTGAATGTCCATGTTTCATATTAGAGGATATGGGAAGTCAGGTTATAAGATGCCCAGAGTTAGAATTTAGAACCCAAGATTTCTAATTTGTAGCTCATTCCACAATGAACGAGTTAGGCAACAGAGGGGCATAAGCTAGAGGCATCACACTTTGATATTGTCCCTAAAGGAAAGGCTAGAAGTTTGAGCTCACCCAGCAGTGCCTTGTGAGGCTCTGAGCAGTATAGACCCCAGGGCACACACTGCTCTACGCTGATATGCATTTGGTAGCCATAAAGCTGAATCCACTCCATGACAACCTTCCCCTGCCCACCCCACTGCAGAGGAAGCTTAACTATACCTTATAGTTAGAAGCTATTATTGTTTTTTTAAAGGAACCCTAGGGATGTAGTGGTAAATCTCTCGTTGTGCACTGCAAGGTTGGTGGTTTGATTCCATCAGCCACGCTGAGAGAGAAAAATATGGCAACCTGCTTCAGCATTGCATCTGTTTCTAGCCAGTACAGCACACTTCCACATCGTACTTCAGTGCACGTTGAGAGTAAGTTCTTAAAAACTTGCGCGTGGTGGTCTGGGGTATAACTATTGGTTCCTCCCCATCCAGACAACCAAGAATGCAAAACAAGCCAACAGAAAACCAAAGATATGTGGAGGCAGTCCAAAGGGCTCTGTTTTCAGAAACCAGAAGAACTGAGTGGTTTGCGTCTACTCTACTGACTGATCTAAAAGGATCTCGAGAGGGTCCTAGAGTGAGTGGGAGAAAAATGCTGGACACACCTGAAAATCATCAATAGATGATGCTCAGTGTCCTAACAGACTGATCGAGTCTCTCATCCTATGGCCTTCAGTCAACCTGCCAACGTGGAGCGGATCTCACTTTGATGGCTCAACTTTTTTTTTTTTAATGACTCAACTTTTAACTTTGAGTTATGTTGTCCTGACCTGCTCTTTGAGCATCAAAGTATTTTATATAAACAATGGTTGCATTATGATTTTAAAGCTTCTGGGTTCTAGCAGCCATGTACATGTATTCAGAAAAGATTTTATGTAGCTATCCAGTCGTGGGGTTACAGACATTGAGTTGAAGGGTTCCTTAAACCATCTAAGTTAAGCTTCCTCTGCAGTGGGTTGGAGGGGGGAAGGTTATCATGGAGCAGATTCGGTTTCATGGCTACCACATGAGTGTCAGAGTAGAGCAGTGTATGCCCCCTGGGGTCTTCAATGCTCAGAGCCTTGCAACTGCTGGGTGAACTCAAGGAAAGCAGTGATACCTGGGAAGTCGCCCCTCTTCACAACACCCAACCATGGGAGATCAAAAGGCAGCTGGTGCCCCGGAGGAGAGATCAGAAGGCAGAAACAGATCGGCAGATGGAGGACTGTAGACAGACCAGTCTAGCCCATGGAAAAGCGGGAGGAGTGCTGGTACAGAATGGGTCTGCACGCAGGACTC
This sequence comes from Nesogale talazaci, assembly GCA_004026705.1. Taxonomy (NCBI): domain Eukaryota; kingdom Metazoa; phylum Chordata; class Mammalia; order Afrosoricida; family Tenrecidae; genus Nesogale; species Nesogale talazaci. The sequence goes on from PVJH01000755.1 coordinate 51,956, forward strand.
ACATCCTTGGATTTGCTCTGTAAACGTGCACTCCAGTAAGACAAGTTCAAAAAGAGAGAGTGCAATCTTGAAAGCCCAAGGGGGCAGCACTACCATATCCTAAGGGACGACCCCTCTGAGTCAGAATTGACGCTGTGAGAGTGTGTTTTTGTTTCTGCTTGGTTGTACAGCTCTGCCGACGTTGTAGCTTACAAGGCAAATTCTAATGGGTGAACTAATTCCACATTTTCTTTTTAGTAGGAAAAATGGTGGCATTGGAAGGTTTGATTAAAATCAAAATGCTTTGTGTGCAGTATCCATTGATTTACTAAGTCTAGCAATTGTTCTGATTAGTTGTGATCGAATCGTCTCTGACTTACAGTAACCTTAGGTGCAACAGATTGAAATGTTGCTCAATTTGAAGCCGTCATTGCAATGGTTGTGTCAGACTAGGTCATTGAGAATTTTCTTCATTTTTGCTCATCTCTTACTTTGCCTTTTCTAGTGCTTGATCTGTTCCAATGACATGTCCAAAGTAAGCAAGAAGCAGTGGGCAGGGTCAGGTGCTCATGAAGCTGAGAGGATGAATTGGCCCAGTGTAATCGAGTTCAGTTATGTGATTTGTAACCTAAAAATAGCTATCTTTTGAAAGGATTACTGTCTTTCCATTTGCTTTCCTAAAATCTGGTTGGAGATTTCTGCAGAATCATGACCTCGAAACACACTTGTAAGGAAATCTTGGCAGGCGCTTCCAACTCTGTTCCGACTCATAGCAACCCTGTGTCCAACAGAATAACCACTGCCCGGGCCAATCGTTGTCTTTGAGCCCCTTGCTGCAGCCCATTGCTGTATCAACCAACCCTGCCCAGGACTTTCCTCTTGCTTGCTGCCCTTCTCCTATGCTGAGCACGCCAGGGACTGAGCTCTCCTGGTAACATGTCCGAAGCACTTGAGATGAAGCCTCGCTTTCCTTGCTTTCAAGCAGCAGGCTGGCTGTATCCTCCCACGACCGCTTTGCCTGTTCTTTTGACCGCCCACGGTGTGCTTGGGATGGTTCCCTCACACCCTAACGCAAAGGCTCCCATGCTCCTTTCATCTTCCCGACTCACCGTCCGACGTGCACACACAGACGGGGTGATCGAGCATCCTCACAACTGGACCAAGAGGGAACAGCGTGATGAATAGAACAAAGATGGAAGCTGTCCAGGATTTCATCGTGCTTGCGTCCACAAGCAAGGCTCAGGGAAGTAGCGGTCAGAAAAGCCAAAATGTGTTGTGTTGGGTACCTCTGCAGCACAGGATCTCTTTAAAGTTGAGTTAGTCTGGGTAGACCAGAGAAACAAAATTCATAGACATATTTTATGAGATAGAATGTTATATAAAGAGTAAGTGGGCTGAGCCCCGGTGGTGTAGTGGTTGTGCGCGGGACTGCGGCCCACTGGGATGGAGGTTCAATTCCGGCTCCCAGGAGCAAAGGCTGGGCCTCCTACTCCCACCACCTGAGGGCAGTGATGCCTAAAAAAAAAAAAAAAAGAGTAAGTGTACTTAAGAAAGCACCCCACCCCAGTGCTTTCCAAACCCTTAAGTCCAACATTAGCCCATATGTCCAACACTGATCTACAGAGACCTCCTCAATCTCACAAAACACACATAATGAAGTCGACTGCAGGAGGAAAGCTGAGTCAGTGTGCATGTAAGGATCTCAGTGCTGGCAGGGGTCGCCACGCAGCTGCTCCAGCACCCAAGGCTGCATCAGGTTAGGTCCATGTGGCTTCTCCTCAGGGATGTCTCTCAGAAGGTGAGGCTTGCCAGCTGAAGTAGGGAACTGGCTCAGGCAGCTAAACCCTGGTCCGACCTTCAGAAAGGAAGAGACCAGAAAGGCGAGGCGAGGCTCATCAAGTCATTTCTCTCTCTGCCTTTGAACTTAACCCACATGTGTTCATCGGCCACATTGTCACAATAAACCTGAACTGTGATACTTTTCATCATAATGAAGTAGAACATGGAAAGACAGTGAAGGAAAGGCTGGTGGCGGCTTCAGCACTGGAGATGCAGACAGAAGAACCAGACAAGGCCCTTCAGAGGGTGCAGAAGCTATCCACTTCCAAAGAGAACTTTCCTCCCAAAGTGCTTAAGCCGTGAACTCCCGCTCACCTGCAGATGCTTTCACTTCCATTTCCCCATGCAGACTTTTGTTCCATCTTCATGAGTAAGACTTGGCATCTGGTTTTAACCATTGTATATGTGTGCTGACACACTATGGACTTCCCCCAAGAAGATTGCTGAGGCGCGCCTACTGCAGCCTGTGTACAATTGCAGGGTGGTTGTAGCCTTCTTTTCAAGCCCACTTCAAGAGATGCCATCCTATCCTTTCAATGCACAGATGTGAGGTCTATGGGAGGAGGAGAAGCCTAAATCTTGTCTGGAAAGATTCAGAAGCATAACAATATGGTAATTAGGCGGTAGTTGTTTTTATTTTTCCTTCGAGGGCTGACATTTGTCATCACGCCTGCTGATCAAAAAATGTATGAGCCTAGTGCCACAGACATCCAGGCTTTTGACGTTCTGTCTTGTCTAAAATTCAAGGGTATTCACCTCGTGAACATGAATGCCCATCCAGAAACATCGGGCTGCCTCTCTGTGGGAAAGCCTGGTATAACCCAGTCTGGGTAAGCTTCCCAGCCTGCTGGCCGAGCTGTGTGAAAAGGAGCTTTATTAACAAACCAGAGCAGGGCTGGTTAGAGACCTGGGCCACTTCCATTTTTTGAAGGTCTTGATAAATTGAGAAAATGAAAAAATGCCAAAGCAGGGTTACAAAAACTGAGGTATACTTTAAATGTTTACCCTTAACAACTTAATACTTTTAATACCAGAGACATATAATTGTGCTATTCATAAGTTAATTACAGCATTTATAAAAATGTTAATTTATGGCTCACGACCGGCAGTGTGGTCTGGTTATTGGACCTTGGTGTAGAGTTGTGCAAAGAAGGCCTTCTTCTTTCAATCCTGTCAGTGTATCTCTGTGACTGTATGTATAACCTCATGTGGAAATGACTTCAAAGGTCTAAATTTGAGGCTCTTTATGAAAGTGAGGCCATATGACCCCCCTGGTACCCTGCAGAGACGGCCCGCAGAAAATGTTTCAGGGAGGAGCCGTAGTCACCCATGCACCAAAATCCCAAGCCTTCTCTGAGCTGCATAGTCAGCCTGTGCTGCTCGGCTGATGCTGAGAGGCTCGGAGCTGCCCAGTCTCAGTCTCCACCAGGATGTCCAGTAGGACTGAAATAAGACAGAGGCTTCTCAGGCAGCGTCTGTCCCGAGAGTGATCATCTGTCCTCCTCCCATTATCACACATATAAAATGTAAATATATATAATATGTAAAATATAGTGCTCCCGAAGGAAGGGACTAGACAGCACCTAACAACAAAAGGGCATGGAAGAGTGCGTGCACACACACACATGTTGCTCTTGTGTGAGCGCTTACTCCTGGTGACCTCATATCTGCCAGAACTCTTGTTCAAAGGGCTTTCAATAGCTGTTTTTCCAGAAGTGGATTTTCCGGTTTTTCCTCCTAAGGTGCTTCTGCGGAGTGGATTAGAACCTCCAACCTTTAAGTTCACAGCAGAGGATTTGAACAGTTTGCACCACTTAGCAACTCTTAAAGGGCCCACACCCTTTCACGCTCCAGTTAGAGATAAAGCCCCCAGTGGGCAAGTTCTTTCTAGAAGTAAAACTTTGACCGAGGTTCACACTAAGGTGCAAATCACAGTCACCACAGTCTGAAGACCTTGAGCACCAGACCCGGAAGGGAGGCCTTGAACTTGATATGCTACTGTGTGGAGTTCACTCAGCCTCATAGCGACCCTCTAGGAAAGGGCAAAATGGCTCATCAGCGTTCCCAAGATTGTCAGTCTTCACAGGAGCATTCAGGCGTGTCTTTCTCCCCTAGAGGGGCTGGTGGATTTTATAGCCAAGGATCTTGCAGTTAGCAGCTAGCTGCTTAATCCACCTTTCCATCTGGGCTCCTCAAATCCTGTCGGAGGGCAGAAGAAGAAGAGGCACAGCCAGGGAAGAAGAGTAGAAACAGTAAAGATTATCTTTAAGCCGGCACCGTTTGGGGGATGGGGTGGGGGAGAGTCCAGAGTCCAGAAAGAGGCAGAGGTGCTCAGCTCGGGGTGGCGCCCGGCCCCACTGGTCTCCAACCTCTCCAGCGAGCTGCCTCAACTTCAGTGAAACTGTTGGTGCCCTCAGAGGAACGTGTCGTTTGTAACCAGAGGGTGGCAAGGCACATGTTCCTAGAAATGGTGTCTGTCTTACAATGTGCCCAGCTAGCAGTCCACCCCGCCCACTCAGAGAACAGATGGGGTTCCAGCTCTCGTACTGAGCACACAGAGGCATCGTGTCATCTAAATCCATCTGGCTGTCTGGTCCTCTACCCACCTACACACCCACGTAACAAACATGAGCTGGACACCAGGCTGTGCAGTGCACTTTGTTAATCACTAAGACTTGTATGGCAGTTCTCCTTGAGGTTATTAGTAAGCATATATGTGTAAGAACATTCTCATTAAATGCATTTGTTTAGTGTTGCCTCAGCAGTCCAATGTTGTTTTAAAATCGACTATACTTGACTTTCTTGAAGTCTTATTGTTTGTTTGTTTGGGGGCATCACTGCCCTCTGGTGGTCGTTGGAGGTACCCAGCGCTGCTCCTGAGAGTCACCACTGGATTTGAACCGCCAAGCCTGCGGGCCACAGTCCCACACTCAACCACTTACGCCACCGGGGCTCAGCACTTTCTTGAAGTTTTGATTTCAGTTTTGCAACATCGTGATAGGTTACACAAAATCTACAGGTCTACTTCATAAGTTTTCTGAATTATTTATATGCAGGTCTCCTTTTGAACTATAAGTGACTTGAGGGGAAGAGACTGCAAATTAATTATTTTAATGTCCACCGTGGAGGGTGCATAATGGCTATTAACTAAATGCTTGCTGAACGAGTGCTACTAGGGAGATGGGAGGTCTAAATGGGAGGCTCACCATACTGCCCTCACTGTCTGTTCCTGCTCTCAAACCACTGGGTCCTGATGACAAACACATGCGCCTGTGCAGTCTTCCCCATACCCCCGTACAGCGATGCAAACATTCCTTCAAGAAAAATGGTACAGCGAGCCCAACAGCCTTCACTTTCCTATGTCTGTCTCTTCTAAACCATCTCTAAGATGAACCTGGACTTGCATTATCTCTTTCCTCTGAGTAGTGAAGTCAGGGTGAGAGCAGTCTACAGGGGGACCATGCCCAACCCAGATCCATACCAGAGTTGTAGTCCCCACACCCAGCATGTTTGCACCCTGGCACCTGAGGGTTTGATTTGTTTTCTGCTCGTCCTGTGTCAGAACGCTGCACACTTGGACCTGAATGCGTTCGCAGTGGTGTCCCGACTTGACTTAAGGAATGTCTCCTACATTATTCAACATCTGAAAATATGTTTTCTGTTCTTGACAGATGGTCATTTCCCTTGTAATAAAGTGTGTCTGACAATCACACTTTATTGGTGTGGTTAGGAAAAGAATGTAAGAATGTCGTAGACTTGGGAAAACATAATAATTTAAAGAGTGACACATTTCAGAAAAGAAATAAAGCTGTAGACTGCTTTGAAAAGAAGTAAAACCGTAGGAAACCATTACTTCATTGGGATAAGCATTCTGTGTCTTCAGAAAGTTTTTGCTATTTAAAAAAAAAGGTGGGTGAGCTGGAGGACATGGGATGTGTGTGCCTGCACATACATGGAAGTGTTCTCTCTCTGACTTTTAGGGACATTCCCTCGACAAACATTCCCTACTTAGCCCTTTGGGAATATTTCATATGATTTCTGTCTAATGTAGCAGTTTGCACCTAGGCTCTGGGCCAAGCTTCTTGTAATCGTATTCTTCAGAAGCCACCATGCTGAGGTGTAAAATGAGTAATAGTTCTCCGCCAAGATCTGTGAGGTTTGATACCCTCCATTTCCAGACCACTGAAGGGTTAAATCATGTCCATAAAGGGCTCTTACTTAAGCAGGAGAATTCGAGTGTGTATCACAGCAGGCGACACTGGGCTGTGTGTTCACTTGTATGCATTATTTCACAGCTCTCAGATGAGTATAAGTAATGTGCAAATCCTGTCGCTTACCTTGGTACTATTTCTTGGATAAGTTTAACAACAACAAAAAATTATGATCCCTCTTCCATTTTGGTGGATTGTGGAGCCTTTTTTTCTCCTGACTGAAGGTGCATGCTCACTTCAAACTATTCTGCAGTTTATTTTCCAAGAAATAGATATGTTTTCGCATACCGCATGTTTTTGTTGTTAATTTTTGTAAGAAGTCCAGCTTCTGACCGATGCAAGGAAAGCCTGGGAGGGGCCAGGGCCGGTCCCAGGTACTAGTCCTAGCCGCACGTGGGCCGAGGCAGTGAGCTCTCCTGTGGGATCCTTTCCCACTGCAGCGAAAATGAAATGGAGAGTGCCCAGAGAGAGGGAGAGCAGAGGGAGAGACTGCCGTGGCCAGTGGCCCCAGAGGGCACCGCCCTTCGTGAAACTCACAGTTGGAGGCGGCAATCTTTATAGCCTCATCTGCCCCCCCCCCCATTCCCCCCCTCCCCCCCGCCCCAAGTCGCACTTAATAAATTCGGGAAGACGCCGGTTTTCTTGATTACTTAAACCGAAAAGTTTATCCAAGTTTTCCTGAGAGTTTCTCGTCGTTTCTCCAGAACTCTCTTGCCTGAACCAACGCCCGTGTTTTGTGAAGTGTATTCGGTCCGTCGGAAAGAAGTTTTCACTGGATACAAGTCAATGTCACTCGTACGCTTACCCATAGGAGGGGGATGGGGGCGGCTCTTGTGGGTCGTTTTAATTAAAAGTGGGTTGATGTAATTTGGATATGGCTGGGTGGGTCGGAGACCCCTGCAGTTTGCGGAAGGGGTGTATGCTGATACTAAAACAACAAACAAACAAACAAACAAAAAACCAAACAGTCCATGAGCGGAGGCGAAGGGGAGAAAAACGAAGGGCCGAACGCCCCGTGCGACGTGGTTTCGGCAGTGTGGGGTCACGCGCGCGTGGACACGGAGGACAGTTGTGCCCAGGGGCCGTGATGGCTCGATGGAGGAGAGGGGGAAAGATGGGTTTGCTGCCGATGGCACCTCGCCAGTGCCCTGAAAAATGGCAAACATGTCACGGCTAACAGCTGGATGCAGAAATATTTCTCTTTAATTTGGACGGATAAAATTTTTTCCCCAGCAGGGCACTCTCAAAAGGCTACAACATCAAAGAGGGCGGGTCTCACCAGTCAGACATCATCTGGCTCCAGGACGGAACAAAATGAATGAACTGTCAGGACGTTTCCAGCACACAAGCTTGTGCCAAGTGGAAAGTTAAAGGTTCAGTGGCTTGTGCAGATCACAGACGAAATCCTGATCCCGGACGGCGGATTCCTCGAGTCGCCCTCTGATCAGCAGATAGAAGATGGCCGAAGAAGACTGCAGGTGGATGGATAACAGGCGTCCTAATGATGGCCGCCTCTGTGCACAGAGACGCGTGGGATTTCCCGACGGCTGCGTTTTCTCGGGAGCCCAGGCCTCCTGTTCTAATCCTCAGAGGCCCCAGTCTCCTGCCAGTCTGACAGTGAGCAGCAGCCATGGGGTGACCCTTTCTCCTTTCTCCCCGTCGCTGCCCTCTGATGAAGTCTTTGCAAATGCCTCTGTGGGTGTTTTACAGTGTATTGACGCTTTTCAACTGTTTTTCTGATTACCATATTTCAGTCTTGACTTATATGTTAGTGTTATCTGCAAACTCAACATAAACCTCTAATGATTTTCTCATATTTCTGGAACTTGATGAATGCGAATTGACAAAGTACAGTATATAGCTTTCTATCAGCATTGCTGGAAATACTACCAGGGCGGATAGAACCGTTACTCATTTATTTTACGGTGCATCTATGACTTGACCTTTGAGGCATCGGCATAGAAGCGTGGCATTCCAGACTTTCCAAACAGACCAATCCCAGGAGAGCAGAAAGAGACTCCTTTTCAGAAGTACTGATAAAATGAGTCCATTCTCATGGATGCGAGAATCCCTAGTATTTTTGTCATTGGAGTACATGGAAAAATGGCTGACTTGACCCTGGCGTTTCTTCATAAATGTATATATGTATCAAGGAATATATGTATACCATCACAAAGGCTGAACCTCCCCTCAAAAGCACTGGTAGTGTATGCTTGAGTGCATAGTGGTAACATAACAGCACGCCGTGGGCATGAAAGTTGGTCTTTGCTTTAATAACAAAGCCCTGTTTGGAAATGATTCTTTGCCTTGCCTGCCCAGATGATCTCGGTAATTATGGCACCTTTGCTGGTGGGAGGAGAGGGGTGTGACTGGGACGGTTAGCAACTTCTGTCTTCAAATCGTCGGCCTGGTTGCATTCTGTGTAAAAGTTGCTAATAGATTAAGTAATTCTCACTAAAATGACATCTGCTCTGAAAATAGGAATTTGTTTGATAAACGACGTGATTAATCATCATGAACATTTTTATGACCCTCCTTTGGAGACTTCCAGAGGCTTTCCAGGGAAAAGCCCTGGACAAATGGGATGTGAAGGAAACAGGAGGGGTTCCCCCTGCTCTCACTGACCAACTCTGGGACTGTGGTCCAGTCAGTTACCCTTCCTCTGCCCAAGGTTTCTTACCTACAGAATGGAGTGAGATTTCTAGCTGACCGCCTAGGCCATTTAGAGGGACCACCTAAGCTAGTGAAAGTGTTTTGCAAACTAAAATTCCATGCAAAGGTGAACAATAGGTCCCTGTTCTTTGTGCTGAGGCAGAAGCTGGTGCTCTCTCATGCATTTAAAACACTTTGCTTTGTGGTCGCTCTCCTTATGCTTTGATTGAGCTGGCTTTAAGCGTTGTTTCAGAACAAAGCAGTTAGGAGAGCACCCTCGTGAGTTCGCTTGATCTGAAACTCCTGGCTTCGCAGCACGAATAGCCTGCTCCTCACCAAGGGGCATGCGACTTCACAGAGAGTTCACCCATCTCGAGCATGTGAAGAGTCTGTGGAAACAAGGCGCTGGAAGTTGCCACTTGCCCTGGCTACAATGCTTAGTGACTTCCGGGGTCAACCTGTTCTGCCAAAGGGCTGTTGGAGTTCTGCAGCTACAATGAATCCAAATGTGTTTAGTACTCATTAGGAGCCCCAATGTCACAGAGGGTCGCAAGGTGGGCTGTGAACCACAAGATCAGCAGTTTGAAAGCAGCAGCCTCTCCAAAGGAGAAAGATGAGGCTTTTTCTATTCCAGTATAGAGTTCCAGTCTGGGAAACCCACAGGGATAGTTCTCCCCTGTTGGCAGGGTCACTATGAGTGGTAATCTGGAGTGAGTTATTATTATTATTATTATTATTATTATTATTATTATTAAATACTCAGCTGTGTAACTTATAACTCTGCTCCAGGAACCTCCCCCAAAGTGTATTACTGGATGCCTATGTCTTTTGTATGACAAAGAACTCCCTGCCTTCTGCATCAAATTGAAGACTCACTAAATGCAGGGGCTGCAAGATGTTAGACTGGAAAATGCTCCCTTCCTATGTTCTAGGGTGATTTCAGATTCATTCATGAGTTTTCATTTTAGTGTGTCTTATTTTGCTTCTAAAACAGACTCATTTGGGTGGTAAAATATGAACTCCTGTCAAGGTTTTAATTCTACCCTTCCTCAATGTCATACCAATTTTTTCTCCTCTTTTTCTCTCAATCAAAATTGATTTCCTGGGATATAGGAGACACTGTGTGAAGTGTTTATGGTTAATTTTAATACACATTTTAAATGAATTCTGATGCACAGGAAGTGTATAGTGTGATAACGGTCACAATGCCATAACTGCATATGCAATATCTATTATGTGTCTGTGAGCAGTTTATACCTGGGCTGACTTTTCTCACCTAATAATACTGATGGCTTCTGGCTAGCTCACCGCCACTTACCTGTCAGTTTGTTGTATTGTGACCTGTATGTTGTTGTGGTGCTGGAAATATGTCACAAGTATTTCACATGCCCGCAGGGTCCCCCAAAGTAAGTAGATTTCAGGGAAGCCTCCAGACTAAGAACAGACAATGTGGACGGACTCGGCTGCCCCCATCAGACAAAGTAGCCCCTGAAAACTGAGCCGTGTTCCTTGCTGGTGTGCGTAGTGTTGCCATGGTTCTAAACTCACAGGAAGGCACCGAATGAAGGCAGATAGGTAGCTTTAGCACTTCTATGTGTCCAGTATGGTCTTAAGTCCTTTACACACAGTTTATTGGATATTTTTTAAAATGGTAGATTTTTATATAATGGATACATTTCAAAAATAAGCAAAAGTGAGCATATGTTCAGAAAAAACATGGATATGGCTAGAAATCAAGCGAAGACTGACTTCCCGCGGGCAGAGACCAACGAGGGGCATAGTAGTGCCCTTGTGTTTTGTTTCATAATTGGTGCTGGCCTCTGGGCATTTATTTTACATTTAACGTTAATGACTTCCATGCAAGTCACATAAACTCCCCTTGCAGATCAAATACTCCATGATAAAATAGCACTGGGCAAGAAACCTTCATTACTGTTGCAGACAACACAGATTTGTCAGTATGTGCGACGTTGTCCAGCATTCTAAAGCAACCCCTCCTTATTTGGAAAATCATAGCCTTCTTCACCTACTTTTTCCCAAACTGCGTTTTCATTTGATGTATATGGCAGTCCTTTGAGGTAGGGTCTGTCATTAGTATGTCGCCCCCTCTTCACCGCCCCCCCACCCTGCCCCCAGCCAGACTCTGTTTCCACCATAGGTTAAGTAACAGCTCAAAGTCACAGAGGCACACATGATGGAACCACCATTGGAACTCAGGCTGTCTGATGTGCTCCTGACCTCTGTGTCCTCCTCCTCCCCTCTCTCTTGTCTGGCTTGGTGGCTTCTCTTATTTTGTGTGTTTTCACTGGAAATACTTGCGAAAGTCTCTAGTCACCATGCTATGAAATTATTCCATAATTATTTAGTAATCAGAGTATTTTTATTCTAAATTTTTCACAGTTAGAGCAGTCAAGAATTGTTCTTTTGTGCAAGTGATCCGGTTGGGGAACTCTTTGCGGCCTACAAACTATTGAGCCTCAACCCTAGCGCTGTAATGGGTTATTTGTTGGGCTGTCAACCATTAGGTCAGCAGTTCAAAAGCTCCAGCTGCACCTTGGAAGAAAGATGAGGCTTTCTACTGCAAAGATTCACAATCTTATAAACTCCCATGTGCAGCCCTATGCAGTCCTATGGGGTCATTATAAATCAGAATCAGCCCAAGAGCAGTGAGTGACACGCTCTGCTCCCCCCCCCCCCCCCCCCCCCCGGGCCCTGGTGATACAATGGTTTTGTGCTTGCCTGCTGACCTAAAGCTCTGCTGTTCAAACTATGCAGGGTCTCTATGGCAGAAAAATCTGCCAATCTGCTTCTATAAAGATTACAGCTCAGAGAACTTAACAGGGCACGTCTCCTCTGTCACATGGGGTCGCTTTTGAGTTGGAATAGGCGTTGGCTCAGTGACGTTTAACAACAAAAGCACTCTCTCTCGACACAGAGAGAAAGTCACAAGTAGAGCATTTTTCAGATGACGGATGCACTTGATTCTTGACTCAATTTTCTCATTTTTCACTGAGAGTTGGGGCTGTGTGGAGTACAGGTGGATGAGAGTGGAGGGACCATCTTTTCATCTCCTCTTCCCTGGCTTGTTGATCTGCGGTGACACTAGAGATGTCTCTCTCCACTGCTAGACACACAGAGCTAAACCAGAAATTGTCCAGGGACCTCTTTGGGGCCCTTTCTACCATACTCATTTTTGGAATTTTTAATCAGTAACATTTGTCATTATGTTTCATACAATTGAATGAGATTAGGTTCCAGTGTTATATATACATATCTCCCTAATTATTATTTATACGATGTAGTATTTTTGTTATACCAAAAAATAAATACACCAGAGCTTGGCTAGTTGCAAAGGCTAATAAACACTGGTGGGTCAAGGGAGGACTAATTCATTTCTATACAGAGAGAGCTATAGCAAGAAACCCACAAATCATCATTGCCTGCAATGACATGAAACCGCAGGGTATGGATTGCCAAATGGGAAACTGATATGCAGCATAAATGGTCACCCCGTTCTGCCTGTGAAGTTAACAAGCAGAGAGGCATTGAAATCCTCACTGCCGAGTCGTCGGTTCCTTCTCACCGAATTCGATCGCTTTGGCTGCCCATTGTCAGGCACTTTTATCCTTGGGACAGTACTCCAACTTCTCTCAAGAGCACCATCCCTTCCCTATTCACAAAGAAGAAAACCCCACGTTTAGAATGTGATGAACAGGATAGGAAGGGTACAAATGAGTGCTTGTTTCTTCCCCAGGCTCCACTTGGGCTTGGGATGGGCCCAGGGCCTCTGTGCCCTCCGAGAAGTTGTTCAAAATGCAGGGGCTTCAAATGTAGCCACTGCCTCTCAGTCTGAACCAATTCTGAGGACCGATTCAGGGGTGACTGAATCTCTGGCCCCAAGAGAGAGAAACGTGTCAACTGACTACATAGCAGGTGTGTTAAGTAACCCAGGGCCAGTAAATAGATTCTGACTCTTAGTGACCCTCAGAGATTAAACCCTAATTGCAATTGGCAAGTTTTCATTGCCACAAGCGATGATTTCTTCTACAACTTTCAATCAAATCCCAGGCTCACGTTAGCATGTATTGAGTTCATCCCATGTGCTGAGCTTAGTGCTCCCAGACTTGGTTGTCCTTTGGAGAGGGAAAGAGGCTGGTGCTTCAACATAGCCAGATGACCGTGTCTGGGGTGATGATGGCAGAGGGATGCACAAGAGGCAGGAGGGGCCAGAGAAGTCTCCCCTAATCCTAACTGCAAGGTCAACAGTTTGAAACTGCTAGCCTGCTCAGAGGGAGAAAGATGCCCTGTATTCTGGAATGAGTCACAGTCTCAAAAACTCACAGGGGCAGTTCTACCCTGTCCTACAGGGTTGTGGTAAGTCGCCATCGACTCCATGGCAGTGGATTTGGTTTGGGGGTTGGTACAATTTCTGTGATTTCGTGTGTGCGAGCATGTTTTCGTGCCTGAATGCACGCATCTCTTTCTGGGAAGAGCAAGTTAACATTTAAGTTCTGATTCAAGATTCTTTTGTTTGAAGTCACTGGATCCCTTCAGTGCATTGATAAGATTATTTGGGGTGGAGGGAGGCTCCAGCTCACCCCCAGATGGGGCAGCAGACAAATGGGGGGGATGAGGAAAAGGTCTGAAATTGAGGCCCTATTCTTCCACTGACTAGCAGCCTCACCCTGCGCCGGTCCTTGCCACGTTGGACACCCCCAGTTCCCTTCTACAGAAAATGACCAGGTTAGAGCAGGTGGTCTCTGAGGTCTCTGTGCAAATCGGATTGTCCTAGACTTTAAATGTAGCAAAGTACAGAGTATGTTTGCCAAAAATCTGGTGACTTCCATCTTCATGGGACCCTTATCTGCCAGAGGAAATGCTTTCTCTTTGGTTGCTCAAACCAGTGAAAGACCTTTGGGGTGGGGTTGGCCGAGCGATGAGGCCCCTTTCTTTAACCTGAGCAGTTTCTCATGACCTGATTTTAATATCGTCATTACACCTTAGAGGTCCTTGAATTCAAATGAATCTTTTGCTCAAAAGAAGAATAACCTTTCTTTGCTCTTTGTCTCACTGGAAAACAAAGCGCACGCAGAAAGCTTGGGTCTCAGGTCACATAAAGACTTCTGGCAGCATGAAAGAGATGAATGTCCCTTGTATTTCAAAGCTATCTGTTCAGTTCAAGTCATTTTCCTCGAGATTCCTCCAAAATGTGGCCATGGTTTTCCGTGGTAGCAATGGGTTGAGTGTGGGAGTGGGGTGAGGCTTTCAGGAGGCCATGCAGGTGTGAGGACCCATAGAGTAATGTAAGCTTACCATAGGAGAGGGGGTGGTAGGGCAGGTGGAGAACTGGAAAGACACATACCTATTTATAGCAGTTATAGCTCATTATTGCCAAGAATTTGGTATCCACCATTATCAGAAATTTCTGTTTCAAGAGAAAGGAGACATGTAAGTCATTGACATTTTGAAAACAAAGCTGTTCTATTTCATGAATCCAGTCCAAGAATCAAGAGGTTGGCAATCGTGATTTAGAGAATCAATTTGCTCAGAGTTACCAATATATACAAGTCCTTATCCTTTGGAGGGCCATTTTCCTGCTCTTAGATGATAATGAGCCCATGTCAGCCCACTTGCTCACATTGTTTCTGTGATAATTATTGGTGTTAAAGCAAAATTGGTAGCATTGATAAGAGACAAAGCTCTGAACAAGCCGCTCAAGACCAGAGTTTATAACACAAGACATATTTTACTCTGTGTGCTCTTCACTTAAAGCAGATTGCTGTTGTTGGAGAGTAAGGGTCCGGAGGAAAGCACTTCCTAAGACCTAGGATGGCAATTAGACACCTTTTGCCCAGTGATTCTCAGTGAATGCCATGCAGGTTTTGTCATTTGTATGATCATTATCTCAACCACATGGGTGGCATCCCTGAAAACATTATTGGATTGAAAAACAGAAGAAAAAGCCTCTTAAAAAGGTAAACATTCACCCTATCTGTTACTTATCTTTCTCCTCCCATTGATACAAGATAAAAGAGCAAGCACAGAACAAAATGGATGGTTTTAAAATAGCAGCAGCAATCACAAAAGAAATCACACCCAGATAATGCAGTGATACATGCTACAGATATTTTCCTAGGAGGATAACACAGAAGTAGTTTCTAACTCCTGGTAAGATAATGTGCTTCTGTATTTAAAAATGCATACAAAAGTGGCCTATAAGGGGAAAAAAAGACTAGATTTTCTTTTCATTTATCTTTCATTGATTATGGTGGCGGGTGTGGTGGTGTGAGGAACCAGGAAAGTACAAAATTTACGATGCAGGTATCCATATAATGGCTTCAAAACTAAAAGTAATTTTTAAAAACCCCTTCAGTTTATCAGTAATTCTTTGCCCTATTTGCTTCATGGTGTTTTTTAAAGAAAGGAAGCATTCTGCATACAGTTAATGTCCCTAGATTTCCTCTCGTTCCCCTGCCTTCCCGGGCCACTGCTATGAGGACATTGACCCCATCCTTCTCCTCTGTCTTTTCCTCATTGTCCTGTGCTCACCTACTCTAGCTACGCCTGTGGCTGTATAACACACACTATTATAAAATAATAACAGAATGGTTCAGATATTTTGGGAATTTCCACAAAAAAACCAAGAATGCGTCAAATTGCAACTTATTTTTCTCAATTGGTACTGTTTGATGTTTATATAATTTATCTATATCAACTGCATGTGGCAACTAGTAGGGCTTGTTCATCCATTTTAAGGGCCTTATACGCTTTTGTGGAATAAATAAATCACAGTTTATTTACTCTCCTGGCAATAGATCTTTCAGTTATTTCTAATCGTTTGCTATTATTAAAGCGTGCTGCAATGGCTGTCCTTGAAATTGTCTTAGGCATATATGCCAGAGCTCCATTTGGGGTAAGTGCCTAGAAGTGAAAATGCTGGGCCAACAATGTATGCATTGCCAAGTTTATTGAGGTATTAGGAAGGTTTATTTTAAAGTGGCCATCCTGTTATATACGCCTTTTCGGCAAGACTGGGACTAGTTTTCCAAAACGAATTCATCAAAGATGCTTTCCACCTCTTTGAGTGGGTTTCTAGGGCAGAATTGAACCCTTGCCACTCCAAGTACTCTGGGTTCCTTCAAATCCACCTTGCAGGCTCTGTCAAGTTCTTTTGTATGGCTTTCTTTGAAAAACAGACAAAACACCCACGCAATAGTCAAAACTTGTTGTTTGTGGTCATAGAGAATAAAGGGCTCAGTTTTCAGCAAAACTTTACCTGCAGTTAAGCCTTCTTGGAGGTGGAATCTTTTTCTTCATCTGAACTTAATTCTCTTGCCTTCATTCTCATGATCTGAATGAAGAAGATTTTTGACTTTCTTCCCGACTGACATTTTCATAGACTCTGAGGTCAAGCTGGTGACATAGTGGTTACGTGTTGCCTGCTACCTGTGAGCCCAGCTTTTGAACCCACTGGGAGCCGGCGGGAGAAAGACAATCTTTCTCTCCCAGGACGGAGCTACCGTCCTGACCTCACGGGGCAGCTCTGCCCTGTTCTCGAGGGTTCCTGAGTCAGCATCCGTGAGGTGGCAGTGAGTTTGTTTATTGCCTATTTTTTTTTTTAAATAAAGGAGACTTGTTTAAATGCTTTGAACATAATCTGGACGTTTTCAACACTCATTTAAAATTTCTTAAAAGATAATAGAGACAGAATAATTCTTGGTCTGGGCTCTAGCTCATCTCCTTATAGTCCTTAGATTTAAAAAGGCATCTCAGATATCAAATTTTAAGTGTTCATTTCAATGTCACGCAATTATAAATGTTAATGTTCCTTCCATGAACAGCCTCCTGTACTTCACACTGTTGCTGATACTTCAGACCAAAGCCCATGGCGACAGTTCTGCACGGGAGCAGTCCCAGCTCCTTGGCTGTCCTTTGTAGATCATAGACCCTGGCTGGTGATGTCACATGCCGATGTTTGCATCCACACCGCATTTTTAAAAACCAAAAACCAAATCAGATCTGATCATGGCAGCTTCATGTGTGTCAGGGTGGAACTTTGGTCCATGGGGTCTCAAAGTTGTGACTTTGGGGAAGCAGATTGCCAGATCTTTCTTCTTAGGCACCTCTGAATAGGTTTATGCTGCTACCTTTCCAGTAAGTAGTTGAGCCCTTAACCATGGGTATTAACCAGACCCTTCCCCATGTCCCCCCTTAAAAAAAACTGAGCCCTTAAATATAAATTGAGTTGTGCTAATAATGGGATAATGTTGAGACTCAAATTTTTACCTGGAGGTATTCTAAAAGATCACCTTCAATTCCTGGTTGCCCTTCACATTCAGGTAAATTGATTTTCTAAGTTATTCTCCTTATGCTAGAGTAACAAACAGAAACAGGCAGCAGGGCCCCCTGGTCCATTGTGACTCTTAAAAAACAATGCATTGAACTGTTAACTCTGAACATCAGAGACCAGAAACTCTGAACATCAGAGACCAGAATGTGCCAGCAGCTGGCTTGGACCCAGTGCAAAGGCATCGTGCTTGGCAGGAGGAGCTGGCCATACTGTATTAGCAGGACAAACCCCTTCAAGGGAACCTCATCTGTTATGGTGACTTGGCATTTAAGAATATAAATATATGTGTTTGTATCTGTATTTATAGATGTTTGCTGGTGGGAGAATTTTATTAAAACAGAATCAGGGTTATGTTTTGAAAGAACACTCTGACTGGAGTTTAGAGACTAGGCTGGAGGGGACCCATAGAATTCTCCAGGGACACTGTTAGGAGATTATTGTCATACTTCAGGGCAAAGAAGAAAATTGGTTTGGGCTGGGATGACTGCAGTGGGAGTGATAGGAATGAAGGGGCATGTAGGGGGCAAGTTCAACTGGGCTTGATGATGACTGGGCTCTGGGAGAGAGCAGCCGGTATCGAGGTTGCCTGGCCGTGACTGGGTGTGATTTTGTGTATCGGTGGTGTCTAAGTAGGTTCTTGGGATTCTTTTCCTGGTTTCAGGTGAAATATCAATGTTCACTGAAGCCAGGATCCTCACTCTATATCTGGTGGGGTGGGTGGGGAGCCTCATGCATGAATAGCCACCACAGTTTCCTCAAAGCAAGTAACAGTTTATATGATGCAGGAAAAAAAGAGTACGCTTCCTTCTGGTGACTATATACTGACTTAAGAAGAATATTACTGAAGTGAGATGCTCATTTTAAAGACTGACCAGCTACTCACTGGTGTTCATAGGAAATCAGTGCCTCAGGAAGGCCCCACTGTAGAGAGATGTTTGAGAGCTTTTACTTGTTGTAGGGAATGTTGACTGGAAGCTCAAGGAAGGATTGTTGTGTGCACTTCTTCAACTGCTTCAGGATTATTTCCACTAGCAGCCCCCATGGACAGATTGTACATGGAGGAAGGGCAGGGCAGAGTCCTCACTATTTGGGGTTCTGTTATAGATTAACAGTGGCCTTAAAGGAAACCTAATGGCTATGTTCAATGTCGCCTCGGTCGTTAGCAGCAGACTCAGATTGGAAATTTAGAGTTTTAATCAGCTTCCTTAAAAAACAAAAGAATCCAGTGATTTCCCCCCCCCCCCCAAAAAAAAGAATCAAAGCATCACCTAACAAATATAATGCCTGTCATGAGATGGGTCATGCAGCAGATGTAGCCACCCCATAAAGGTTTCTATTCTCCATCATCATCCAGAAGCTAAACATTTAAAGACGTCTTTAGCCTGTGGAATAACATGATCTAGGAATGAAACAGCAATCCCGGAAACTCTTTATTCTTAATTTTCTTGCTTACCCGGTCATAATTTCTCAAGCAATTATCTTCATCGAATGATGTTGGCCTTACTTGCGGGGCAGGTGGAAAGGATGGGGACAGAGAAGAATAGGTTCAAGAAAACAGCAACAGCAGCAACTTCTTCAGCTGTTGCTGAGTGATTTGGTAGTCCAGAGTAATTGTTACTATTATACCCTAGCATAGAAACACCGAGCTAAATTCGTATGAATGACCGGACTACTTTCCAGCTATTAATGTAGCTAGTGGGGGGGGGGGTCCTCTGGTAAGCCTTATATCTATTTGGAAAGAATGACAAGCAAGGGCAAAAGACATTATTTGGGAGGATAGTTTGGGGAGTGCCTTAGCAGCCACTATCGGAAGTACCCCAGTGCTGGCTGTACTGGAAAAGCTTAATTGCACCATGGTTCTCCTGAGAAATGTAATCTGTTTTTTTTTTTTTTGGGGGGGGGGGGCATCACTGCTGTCCGGTGGCGGGAGTAGGAGGCCCAGCCCCACTGCTGCAATTGAACCTCCATTCAGTGGGCCGCAGTCCCGCGCACAACCACTACGCCACCGGGGCTCAGCCCGAGAAATGCAATCTAAGACCCGTTTCCTGGATGCCCCCGAGTGTGGGCATGACCTGTAGAGTGGCTGTGACTCTGTGCCCCCTCCTGTGCTGCCCCTCCTGTGCCAGCATGCCCTCCCAAACTTGTCCCAGGCAGGGATGCTATTTCTTGTGTTGTCGGCACCCGACTCCGCTTGGTTGCCTAACTATAGGCTTGCCGGATTGGGAGCTCATCTGTGGTCTTGAATTCCACCGTGAAAGAAAATCGGCTCTAGTTGATCTAAGAATTGTCTTAGGCCAACCTCAGCTCAAGAAACGTTAACTCCACAGCCAAGAGATTGGGTTTCCCCCTCCTTGTTGACCACTCCTCTCCTAATCGCTTTAGAGAATGACGGCTGATGTCCTGCATCATCCTGGAGGTGGGGGCATCATTGACTCGAACCGACTCAGGGATGGTATCGCCAGCTCTTTACAGCCGCACCGGGGCACCTGCCTGGTGGACTGCCTCCCGGAAAGCTGTCGGTCGGTCGGTCGGTCGGTCGGCCGGCGGCTGGAGCCTTGCAGGGAGGGCGCTTCAGTGGAAGGGCCCGTCCAGGTCTGAGGATCTTGCCTCTCATCATCCGGCAGCTCATTAGTTAAGACTGGCTTGTCAGGATCAGTTAAATCGTCTTTGGGAAGCAGGGTTGCCTCTTGGAAATGACACCCGTCTGTTGAACACAGCAAAGATTGGCCCGACAAGGCAAGCACGAGCGGCTTGCATCACCACAAAATGCTTTCTGGGTATTCTCGTGGAGCTTCCACAAGCATCCAGAAGCGCTGGCATATCGAGGGACCGTAAATGACTTCCGCTGACATACCAAGGGAAGCAGGGAGAATGATTGCTGATGGTTCCTTCTAACTACTTGACCTTCTGACCTCTTCTCTAGATATATGACCAAGATGGGACACTTCAGCACTTTATTGACGGTGGGGACCCTAGCAAGTCGAGCTGGATGAGGTACATCCGATGTGCACGGCACTGTGGAGAGCAGAATCTAACAGTCGTTCAGTACAGGTAAAGTCTACCTTCCTTTACACTTATACAGCGGGAGCCCGGTGACTTACAAGGACAAATTTGGGCCTGATGCTAGTTTTGGAAACAAGCAAACAAAAAGCCACAGAAACCTGCAAGGACTGGCAGACATTTTTTGTTGTTGTTATTGCTGAGTTTCTGAAACTGTTTTACCATTGTCCGTCACTTGTTAAGAACTCAGGAAAAAGGGTGGAAATCAGAAACAAAAGTGGAGGTCTTCTTTCACTCTGTGCACAGGGTCAAACTCCTACCCTTGTGCCTGTGGGGCGAAGAAGCCCCTGGATTAGGGGTCTTCTCTTCGCAGCTGCCTCAGTCAGAGATGCAGACCAAGTCGGCACTGTATTCAGGGACCTCCAGGCTGTCTCCTTGAGAAGAGCTTCATTTGCACAGAGGCAGAAAAACCACGCATATCCAAGCTCCCCAGAGGGCCCAGTCCGTCTCGTGCTCTCAGAAGGTGTTGAAGAGCATTGGGCTTTGGCCCCTTAACAATTCAGAGTGTGATTCTGGATGCCAGGCTGATCTTGAGCACAGAGAAGGTCCCAGTGTTCTGGGAACAAAGTCACCATGGAGCCCCTATTCTTTCCCAGTCAGATTCTGGAGGCTTCTTGGTGGCTGCGGGGCAAGGCAGGCTCAGGGTGCTAAACCCCATCTGGTCAGTGCACCTGCTGGTCCAGCATTTTCCCTTTGGCCCAACGCAGGGCAAAGGGGAGAGGAGATGAGAGGGCAAAAAGCAATTCAAATAGGGGCAGGGACACTCACGTGCGCATGCACACACAACCACACACACACACACACACACACACACACAACCAAGTGTTCTTTTTTCGAAATCCCTCGAAAACATGTGCCGTATAAATATATGACCTCAGTTATAAACAACCATGTTCCCTTTAGAATCAGAAGCAACTGTTCAGCTTTATTAGGCACTACAGACACATCAAAGCAGCAGACTCTGTGCTCGGCCATTTGGAATCCCGCCTATGGCTATTTATTTTCCTTTCTTTTTTGGGGGTTTTTAAAATATGAAGCCATTAAAAAAAAAAAAGCAAAACACAATCTCCCTCACCCCCCTTATTGGTTAAGAGGCTGCACCAATCTGGCATCTTTTCCAACAGCTCCAATTCAAAAGAAGCAGATCCGGGCAGCACGTGACCCACTGCCTGGCTTCCCTCTGCACTTTCATTTCATTAAAACTAATGGTTTCAATGAAATAGTGCAAGACCAGCTTTGGCTACATTGCCGGGTTCCCGGCCGTGGTCACCTTTGCTGCAGCTGTCTCGCTGGCGTGGCACTTGTATAAAACTCCGAGGAAGAAAACGAGCAGAGGGTGTGTTGGCCATTTCACGAGAGATGGTTGGGCGGCTTCTGCAGGGAGAGCCCAGGGGTCTCTCAGGCCCACGCTGCACCAGGACAGACAGGAGAACCCTAAGGTGGGCATGTGTCAGCCGCTCGCAGCTTAGCTGTCACTCTGAAGTGACTTTTATAGCTCCCCTTTCATGATGGGGCTTCCACTTCGAGTTTCACTCTGTGATCTGTTTTCGATTACTTCAGCTCTTTAGAAAATGAACTACAAAAACACAATTTAGAAAACTGGCATCCATCACCAGTGACCACGTCCAAGAGTAAGAAAAGAGAAAAGCTGGACCCTGAAGAGCCAGCCTAATTTTTATTGTACATGAACGTCCTCTTCACAAAAAGTCAGCTGGTTTAAATTCATTCTGTTATGATTTGTAATATCTAAATGGAATTTTCTTCAAAGCGCCCTTGATTGATTGACCCTTAGCTGAACGTTTTGTTTTTATTTTGAGGCTGACAATAATGTTTGTTGGCATGTGTTCTGCTTCAACGGCGTTGGGAGGCTATGAAGCTATCTTTATGAGTCATCCAACCACAATACTAACTACATGTCAGCAAAGGAAATATTATCTGAAAAGGGAAAAATCTCTTTGATGTGCTTCAACATGCAGAGATTTCTGCGAGTTTTGGAAGCTCTGCCCGCTTGTAAGGAATGGTGTATGCTTACACATTTTTTCCCCTTTCGGCCTTCGCCGTGCCTCCGAAGACCACCCATTGCTCGAAAACAGTTCTTCCCTTTCAGCGGCAAAGTGTGTCCTTTGGTTTCAGCACACTCATTTGCCGGGCGCCGTGTTTATATGAAGGAAAGCCAAGCCGAGGCATGAAATGTTACAAGGGTGAAGTACAAAGTCGACTCAATTTTTCTCAAGTTAGGAGATGCCAGTGATTTATTGCCGGGCTCCAATCTTGATTTTTTTTTTTTTATGCAGCAGTGGAAAGAATTAATAAAATGCACTTGGAGACGTGCAGGGGTACGCCAGAGCTGGGCAACTGGCTGGCGTTTTTTTGTCAGATCTTCCTAGAACGTGGGGAAAAACATTCTGCTTAGCTAGCAGTGCCCTCGTGAGACAGAATGGCAGCAAGGAAGGAAAATCACAAGATAAATGAAATTTTTGCAGCTGCAAGTAAAATATTGAGAATCTGCTCCTTTTTTATTGATCTTTATGATCCTATTGCCAAGAGCCACTTTGTGGTGACAAAATATGTTGACAAGTGCATATCTCACTGCCGTGAAAAATGTGGCAGAGGCTTCGTCTGGTGTCGGCAGTGTTATAGAAGGAACAAATTGCCCTGCTCCTGCCACGGCCTTACAGAAAGGCTAAATTTAAAGGCCCCCACCACCCGTCCCACAACCCTGAACATTTTTATCTTGAACTTGAGGCTAATCCTTGTAGCAATTCTTCATTGAGGAAGCCAGTCAGAGTCGCCTCGGTTTTTTTTCTCTTTTTAAGGCCCTCGATTACCAAAGCTGTGATGAAATATATTTATTTCTTGTTACCTGCCCTGTGTCATTTCACAGTGTAATCTTTTAGCCAGAGTAAAGGGTTCCTTTTGTATTGATTGGATTTCCATCTATTTCATATAACAGAGGTTTTTCTTCTCCTTTTTTTTTAATCAAACATTAGAAGAATGGCCACGGGAAGGATCGTTGTTTTTTGAGGGCTTTATATTGTGGAGTTGGAAAATACCCGTGACAACCTGTAGGAACACATATAATGCCTTTCTCTCAAATAAGAAATCGATAGCATTAATTTAGAGAGAGAGTTGGCCAAGCAGTGTCAACCATTTGCCAAGAGAGAATTTTCTCACTAGCGTGAGAGGGGTATTTTTCCCCTTTCCCTTTTTTTTTTTTTTTTTTAACAGACTCTTGGTTTCTGTTTTCTTTCGGGCCAAATAACTGTCTCTTCGCTTGAGAAGCTCCTTGGAGGGACACTGAGCTTAAACTCTGAGCTGTTTATCAGACTGAATTTTAGGCTTGAATTGGTCATTGGAGACAATAAGGTGGGTGCAGATTTATGACTGATAGAAACTGTCTCGGTGGAGCTGGGCAGAGTTTTTCTGGGGTTATTAAACAATGTGAATGGGGTCACCTGAGTCCTACCTATTACTAAGCTGGGTTTTCTTTTGTTTTGAATAGGTCGAATATATTCTACCGAGCCTGTATAGATATTCCCAGGGGTACCGAGCTTCTGGTGTGGTACAATGACAGCTATACGTCTTTCTTTGGGATCCCTTTACAATGCATTGCCCAGGATGAAAACTGTAAGAACTTATTTTGGCTCTGAATTCACATCTTAAAATACCTATTTCACAGTTTTTCCCTGTTTAAGAGTGTGCCTTGAAACGCCCCAGCCAGTTTCACTGTGATGCGTCCTCTCCGCGAGCACCAGTCTGGGCCGTCATTTCCTTTTTCCTGTCTGTCTTTTGCTTCTTTCACAGGACATCTTAATCCCAACAGGCCAGTCCTGCTTCACTGGTTCCCAAACGTCCATCTCACACACAGTCCCACGAACGTTTCTCCCATAGTCACCCTTTTAAATCACCCAGTTAGCTGGTATCACTGAGCATGTACTCTCTGGGTCCGCTTCTTGACCTCGGGGAGTTGTAAGAGCAGCAGGAGATGCAGCTTCAGCCCTGAAGAGATGCACAGTCCTGCGGGGGCCCCATGCTGTGAGCAGAAACCACGAGAAAGCAGTACCATCGAGGCCAGGGGGGACCATTTCTCCTAGTGAGTTGGCTCCCCGCAGCTAAGTAGCTGTTGAAGTGAAAAGCGATAGTAAAAATCCATAGACATATGACTGAGGAATGTGTGTGTGTGCGTCTTTCTAAATCAGTGTAGGGAGGAAAGCATACGTTTCTCTCTTTAGTACAATGACATCCGGTATCTTAAAAAAAAAACAAGTAATGTCGAGGGGTGCAGCAATTTCCCCTTTTCCTTCAATAATTCAAAAATATTGTAAGATGACTTTCAGTAGTTGGACTGGATTCAGATTATTTTCATACACCCGCAAAGATATGTAGACTAAGAAACCCACAGAGACAGTTCTACCCTGTCCGGGAGGCCCATTCGAGGTCAGCCTGGACTCCCTGGTGGGGAGTTTGTTTGTTCGGGTCAGCAGGAAGCCTTGACTTCAGTGAGGGCATTTTGTCACCAACTTCACTGTTGCCTGTGGAATGATAATTTGCTACAGAGGGTGAAACCGAAAGAGCAAGGGTGTGTTGTTAATGGATAAAGAACTTTACACTGACGAAAGTATTCATGTCCTTTTCTCTACTTAAGCCCTCATCAAAAGTACTCATGTTCTTATTGATCAATATGTCAATAATCACGGTCTTCTTTTCCATGAGCCTTAATAATGAAAAGATTCATCAGATAATTACTACCATCTTTTCTTTCTTACCCTAACCCTGAACCAATCTCAAACAAACAAAAAGGACTTTTGGACTTATATAGTACATTCCTTTTACTTCCCAAGTTCCCATTCGAAAGTCCCTTTTCTGCAGTGGTGCCTGTATTTGAGAGAGTATCTGTTTTCAGAGGAGAATAATCTTAGTATTGGACATAAATGTGCAGTCAGTGTTAGAGGCTGATATGGAAGTGGAAGCCAGTCTTTCCCAGAATGGCTTCATGCCCCTTACCCTTCCACCCCCCAAAAGTCACTCTCGCTCCCTGCATCGAAAAGCACAATGCATCAGCCCACGGTTCTGCTGACAGGGGCCTTTCTGTACATTGGAACCTTAACATGACCTCATCTGCTAACATGTGCAATCTGATCCAAGAGGATTCCAGACATGCTATAAGAGCCTCTGTTTTGTCCCTTAGTATAACCTGTTGTAGGCTCTGAAGAGGGTGTGTGTGTGTGTGTGTGTGTGTGTGTGTGTTATGCCTGAGAGTAAACTTGACATCCTAGAGTTCAAACATAGCTAGCCTATAGTCCAAATATATATTCATTCATTATTAAAATATTTTTGAGCACCTACTGAATGTCAGTACCTTTGCTTGGTGCTGCAAATACAACATTGAATGCAGCAGATAAACCTCCTCCCTTCCTTAATCACATTCTAGTGGAAAGATAATTAAAAAATAAGAAATACCATGTCAGATGGTGGTAAGAACGGGACAGGTAATAGAGCACAGAAGAAAGTGGGTGCAAAATGGCAGGATCTGAAAACAAATGTCAGGATCTGGAAACTGCAGTTTGGGAGTGTCATCAGGATAGACAGCGTTAGAGAGAGATGCTTGTGCAAAGACTTAGAAGTGAAGGAGAAAGTCGGGTGGGTGGGTAAGAGAAGTGTGTTCCATGCAGTCAGTCTCTGTGTTAAGGGCCCAAGGTGAGAATGTTGCTGGTATGTTGTAAGAGCATCTCCAAGGTTCACATGACCTGTGAATGAGGGGGAAGGGAATTTACTCTGACAGATGCTGCTGTAAGAATCCTGTAGAAGGAAAAGGAGGAAGTTGTCTGCGCCATAAAGATTTACAGCCTCAGAAACTGTACATCAGGTCACTCTAAGGTGAAATGAATTCGAGAAGAGGGAGGATCTTTCAGAATCCTGATGAGAAAAGTGGCATCACCCAACTGAAGTTTCAAGAAGAGTTTTCTGGCTTCTGAGTCGAAAATAGGAAGTGGCGAGGGCAGGACAGGGAATGCAGTTAGAGTCTCTTTCTGGAATCCAGGGAAAAGGTGACAGTGGTTTGGATCGGTGTGGGAATGGTTGAGGTGGTGAGAAAGGTGTGGACTTTGGATATATTTTGAAAATAAAGTCAACCCAGCATTTGCTGACACATTGGATGCCGAGTGAGAGAGACAGAGGGGTCAAATATTACTCCAAGCTGTTTGGTCTGAGGAACTGAGAGGATGGAATTACCATTTACTGAATCCCGAGTCAGAAATGGAAGCCAAGGATTGGTCACTTAGTGGGTGTACTTCTGACCCTGCGTCTGGGTCTCTGAGTGAAAGTCACACGCCCACCTCATGATGCTGATCGTTGGGCAGATGGGGTTGGAGGGTGACCCACGGGATCTGAGGGTCTAAGGCTGGTTCACAGCCACCCGACATTCTGTCCTCAGACTCAATGTTGTGGTTCCATTGAAAGCAGTGCTTTCTGGAAATAACGTGTACTTTGCTTCTCCAGTCCTGGAGGTGACTGATTGGAGTATCGAATATGTCCTCCCAGGGCCTGTGTCCATATCATTTAGCACCTACAATCCCTGGAAGAAAACTCACAAAGCCACAGAGACTGGAAGTAGTGTGGATATCAGGAGAGAAATAAGGAACTCGTTGGGGTTTAATTCAGAGTTTGAAGTCAGGATTGAGGGAAGTTTAAGGGGAATTAAGTCCTTGGCTCAAATGCTCAGCGGTGACAATCTCCCCTTCCTCTAAGGGTATTACAGGAATTTTATTTCAGTTCCTGTCTCAAAGTCATATATCTGCCATGTGTTTGGCCACCCAAGAACCTGCAGAGAGTTTCGTCAAATAGTGTGGGGGAGATATATGACAGTGACTTGGAAGATGGATTCTCATTCCATGATTCGCCAAGAGACCTGGGCGTGTTTTCTAACGAGCGCTTCTTCACCTGTGCTGAGAAAGGACCCCGTGTGATGGAAAAGCAGGAGTGGGTGACAAGGCCTGGGCCAGTAGTTTAGCAGATAACTTTCCATAACCCCGAATATTGTCCATCATTTCAACCAGACTAGCCTCTCTAACACACCTTTGATCCCCCAGAGCTCTTTTTATTCACATGATGCCAAAAAACAAACAAGCAGCAAGAACAACAAAACTGCTGTGGAGTCCCTTGAAACTCACAGCAATCCCGTAGGAAGAGGATAGAACTGCCCCTCGGGACTTCCAAGGCCACAACGCCACCTTTTTCTTTCACAGGCTCTAGCCACTGTCCCTGCAGGGCTCCTTCAGTCACCTGAAAGGGAAAAGACCCTGCTTCTGCACACGGAAGACTTACTGGAGAGAAGGCCTCTGCAGAGTCTCTTGACAGTGCTGTGCCCACACTAGAGGGTGGATGAATGAATGCTCACTGGATAAATACTGAGAATGAAAAATGTCATGCTTGTTGTGGTGGCTGTATGTGACACTTCAATCATTTCAGGTTACAGTCAGTGACCTTAATCACATCTGCCAGGCTGTGCCACTATCACCAAACTACTCAGAATTTGTGCTGCCACTATTGGGAGGGATTAAGTATGCCAGCCAAATTTTTATTTGAAATGTAATCGATACTCGGGCCAAGGTTTTCAAGGAAAATATGATTTTTCTCAGTGAATAATACTTATGAAGCACTTTCATTTATAAAAGTATACGTTTCTTCCCATGGTTCTTTCAACATTGCAAGCACACGTTTGCTATGGAGTGTGTGTGGCGGGTTCTGACCCTGCTGTCCCAGCCGGGAGGCCCTCTGCCCGCTCACTCCCTGGACAAGCCCTCAAAGAGAAGACAGCATTTCACACAGGCATTTGGGTTCTGGAAGCAATTCCTAAGTTATTTTCTTTTTAAAAAGTCATAGTTACAAATGTAATAGAGCTCCACAGAGAGCCCTTCCATCCACTGTGGGCCTTTCAAAGGAGCCTGAAGGAACGCCTGTGTGGACAGATTGCCTCCGCAAGAAGGAATGAGATTCCCCAAAGCTTCCAGTGGGGGATTAGCTCCTGCAGAGTGTAAAGACCGTAGTGTGTTCGTATTCATTTCAGAGGAAATGAAAAAAAACCCTGGGAATAAATGTTAAACAAGGCTTCCTGCTGCTTCTTCTGTCCCCGCATATGAAGCTGAGGTAGCAGAATGTGAACCGTGATGGCTTCGCAGGAGGGTCTGCCCTGGAGTCAACCCTGCCTCCAGGAGGCCTGCCTTTTCCTTTGGATTGTAAGGAGCACAAAATAGAGAGGGGCATTTCTGCAAAGGACCCCTCATGCCCGAACCCCACCAACCATGAGAAAACAGCCCAGCTCAAGCCTCATCCTCTGACCTTCACCGGGATTCTAGCTAGCTCTGTGCAGGGCCTAGGGGAAGCATGGTGACAGGGTCCAAAAACCTAGTCCTTAGGCCTGTGCTCCTGAACTGGGTCTGGAATAAGTCAAAACATACAACCGCTCCAAATGCAGGGCGAATACCGTGGGATGAGACTAGAAAGAGGTCCCTTCCACTCAAAACGCAGCCCTGTTTGACTTATCCTTTAATTCATTTGACTTCTACAGCTTTCTAGGAGTCAGCCCTTTTTTGTTGTTGGTCTTATTTGGAATTTGTCAAGGTGGACTTAGCAAATGTGGGGAATTCCTCATCACAATCCAAACCTATAACTATCTTGGGTTTTTAAAAAGCTAAAGATAGCTAGGTCCTACAGTAAGAAAGAGAGCAGCGGTGCTGGAAGCGAGGAGGAGCCCGTCAGAGCTCTGGGGTGCTGCTGTTGTGTGGCGCCATGGGTTGAGACACTGCCTGATCCCGTGCAGTTCCAACAACTGTTGTTAAGCTTGAGGCCGTGGTTGCAGCCGTGTTCATCCACCTTGTGGATGCCATTCCTCATCTTCACTGCCTCTCTGCATGTCCTAAGTACAGGAGACACAACCTCACCATTCTTGCCACTACGAAACATTCTAGATGTTCTTCCAAGACAGATTTTTGGAGGGTCAGTCCTTGGCACTTACTGTATTTTTTGGTCAGACCACCATTCACAAGCATCACCTTTTCTTTGATCTTCCAGTTTTCACATGCATACGGAGCAACTGAAAACACCATGGCTCGAGTCAGGTGCATCTTAGTCCTTAAACTGACATCCTTGCTCTTCAGCATATTCCTTAATGATTTCGTACTCATGGGCGTGTTAGGTTGAGCATTAATGTGAGGAGTCAAGATCCCAGGTTCCTTGGGCACCATGGAGGTGGGATTCTACATAAATTCAGGAGAGAGAAGGCGCTATCCTGTCCTTTAGGTGGGGCTTAGAAAATACTGTCCACCACCTACCTGAGTCCATCAGGCCCCATCCAGATGGGATGAAGAAACCATCTTTGCTATAGATTTTCATGGCACTTCTTTCTTTTGTCATCGCACTTATCCCTATCATCATGACTATATTGTGTCATTTATCAAATTAGTAATTTTTCACATTTTGATTTTTTTCTAAAACTGGCAAATGTCTTCTAATAAATAGTGACTCACAATGATAGTGGTACAACTTGCTATTGGTAGAACGCTAGATTTAATGAAAATGAGTCAAATTTTCTATAAAAACCAATGTCCAGCATTCTGCCTCTCCCAGCAAGAGTTAAGTGGCATGAGTGCAAGGGCTGTGAGGATCTTATTTACGCTGTGTCCACAGCATCAGGCATGCACTAGATGTTAGTAGTCAGTAGCTGTGGGCTGACTAGATGGGCGAGGGAGTTAATGCAGAGAGAGTAGTTGTATGGATCCTGAATTAACTTCTCTCACTATTTCAATTGTTTTGGACTTGATGAGTTCAAAGCTTTGAGACATTACCCCCTCTCATTTACTCTATGTCTTTACATTTGAAGAGGTTTAAAATATCTGTTCACCTAGAAATCACTTTATCTTTTTGATCATTTTAAGTCAGGCATTTTTGAGCCTTTTGTAGTTCTATGTTTGGTTGTTTCTTTCGTTGGAAGAAAATAGTGTTTTCTGATTCATTTCTTCTTCCCTTTCTGATCCTTTCCTGATTTTGTCAATAGTATGATGGTCATGGTCGATGAGGTTGATGCTTAAGAAATATAATCTGTTGTTGCTTTTCAAAGTCTTACTTTTTAAGATGTCTGGAATCATGCAGAGGTTCTACAGGACCACTTGAAGATCAAAAATGGTTGCTTTGTGGAAATAGTTTAAGCCAATTCTTACTTTTCTTCTCTTTGAATTATATGCTGTTTTTCTTTCCGTAGGATTGAGTTCACTCCCGGGTATATGGAATTGTGTCAAAAGTAAGATGTGGAGAACCAGGGTTGCCACAGATAGATGTTACCTCTGTTGTGTGGTGTCTCAGAGAAGAAGATAATAAAGAAATTTTATTCTAATCAGCCATGTTCTTATTGCTTGAATATTACTGTTGCTATTATTATCATGAATTCAGGTCCCCTACATCCTGAATTATTATACAGATTTGAATGATTTCCCCCCTTTATTGCTATTTTTGCATTCATTAAACTTACAGACATTTTTGTTGCAAATTCTTTTGTTCAATATCAAAAGCACCTGGCCTTAGCAAGTTTTGAAAATTCACTTAGGAGATCACATCCCAGCAGAATGAGCGAGAAGTCAGAATCTATACTTATACTTTGAGCATCATCTGAATTATTCTTTTCCCCCAAGGGTATTTTCAGAGTCTTCCCCCCGGATGCTCTTTGCTGGCCCAGTGGCTTCTCCTACCCACAAGAGCTTGGTGTCACCTGGAAACTCACAGGTTTCTCTGTGCTTTGCCTTTTCCAGATTAGATAGTTACACAGGGAAAAATAGGCTCCAGCCTGATCTCTGACAATGCTGCCCTTTTTATCTTTCAGTTAAGAAGTGCCCGAACACGAGTCTTTCTCTTTATCCCCCATGATCTATTTAAAAAGTAACAATTGATGTGGAATAAAATACTTTTTGAGAGTTGATAAAAATGTCCACAAACTCCATATTGATTATGTATTTGCATCCCAGAAGTCAAAATTGTACACATTTCTACATCATGCTGTAGCAACGGACTCAAAAATCACAAATGTGAGGTCTACATAGAATTGGGCAGTGTTTCTTTCAGCTGTACATAGGGTCCCTCTGAACAACCAATGAGATGGAACCAACTTCATAGGCAGAATATGAATATATTCATAGGTATATATGCTTATGTACATCCAGTTGCTGTCAAACCAACTTCAAATCACTTTCGAATATGTGGAAACCACACATTTTTCAGAATAGAACTATGCTCCACGGAATTTTCCATGGCTGATTTTTTGGGAATTAGATTGCCAGGCTCTTTTTCCCAGCCATTTCTGGGTGGACTTGAATCTCTAACCTTATAGTATTAGCAGCTGTGTGAGTTAGCCCTTTGCTCACGCAGGGACCCCCTGTGGACTTGCACATACATATGTATATGTATCTCCACTTGCATATTGGTTTTTCTGATGAACCCCAGTGGTTTTGTGCTAACCAGAAGATGAGCAGTTCAGTTCTACCTGCTGCTCCACAGGAAAGAGATACAGCAATTTACTTCCAAAATGATTTACAGCCTTGAAAATCCTGTGAGATCATTTTAATCAGACCTAGACCGTTGCTATGAATTGGAATCAACGAGACAATAATGTGTGTGTGTGTGTGTGTGTGTGAGAGAGAGAGAGACAGACAGAGAGATAGAGCATTAAAAGTTGATGGAAATTAAAAGATAATGGGGTTTCTTCATGAAATTTTTAAGCCCCTCATATGTGTGTATATGTATGTATGCAACTGTATGTATATTTATATGTGTGTGCATACATTTTACAGCTAGTGGAGTTTATGCACACACATATGAACTCTTTACTTTTTCATGTCGAACCACAGCTACAGGCAGAAGCAGTCTAGTAGCATAGTCAGCAACACCAGGAGCCCTGGGTGTCAGGCTGCGTGGGGGAGCCTAGCTCTCTCCTTACCTGCGCCCTTGGGCAAGTTCCTGGACCTTTTGGGGCCTCATTTATAATAAGAAAGGGTTAGATTTGATCCAAATCTTTCAACCCTATTTGCATAATTGTAACACTTGGGGTAGTTCAAAAATCCATCTCTAGGCTTCTTCCAGAACTCTGATTTTCTAGCTGTGCATTCCCTTCCAAGAAAAGGTGGACCAAAGTCCCTTTTATTGGACCCACTTAATAAAACACGTGCATTCTAAGAAGAGCATCCTGGAGACGCCGTATATCCCTTTGCCACAAGACCATGACATTATTTTTATAATTTTATAGTTATTGTTACCCTGTCCCTATTTTATAGATGGGGAAACTGAGGCATGCAGAAACTTAGTTATTCACCCAAGATTGCTCAGCCCAACCTGCGGTGGCAGCTGTCTCCATGTGCTCCACAAATGATGCCCACTTGCTCCCGCATGCCCAGAGGCCCTGCAGCCCCATTCCTGTACCATGCATTTCCTGTGCATCACTGAAGACATGTGCCTCTCCCCTCAGTAGGTGTCAGTGGCCAGCAGGATGAGCCCTCACAGTGCATGTCCAGCCTTCCTTGTGCCACGAGCCACTGACCAACAGCCCCAGTGTGTTTGCTTCATTTTGCTACTTGCTGACAGCCGTCTTCAGACCAATCATCCTTTTGAACACGTTTAGTTTCTCTAAGTTCTTCCTCCTTGGCCCGTATATAAACTTTAAATTCTTTGACTCCCCCTGCCCCCCTGATATGAGCATGAAATAAGTTTTTGACACAATAGTTACTATTTAAAAGAATGGTAGTTTTTAGACATATTTGGTTCAGATTATCTCTGGACCTGTGAACAACCAGGGAGCACTTGATAAATATTACTAGTCTTAAAACAATTTTGCATGAGGAAAATAAATTTACAAGTGTATTAGATTTTCCTCTTCTGTATGCCATTGCCACCAGTCTAGTCTGGATGCATCTCCCTCCATTCTAGTCTCCTTTCTATTAAGGAGCCATAGTGGCACTGAAGGTTAGGTATAGAACTAATAACGTCAAGGTTGGCAGTTCAAACCCACAAACTGCCACTTAAGAGAAGGAGGCACCTGTAAATAGGAGACTGTCTGCTCCTGATTTGCAGCATCTGAACCCCTATGTAGGATTACTATGAGTCAGAATCGACTTGATGGCAGAGGAGTTATTAGAAGACTTATTATTAGAGTACTGACTCTCATTTATATCTGACCTATGAAGACACTTTTATTAGCTTGTTTAAACCTCAGCACAGGGAGTTTAAAGATAAGGAGATCATGGCTCAGAAAGCTCAGCATCTATTTAGTCCTAACCATGGGCCAACCTGTTTGCTGAATGCTTTCTATCCATTATTTAGTCCTTTTGTGTCAGACCATTTTACATTTTTACCAAGATGCTATCGAGGCCAGACGTGTTCCAGAATCATCCATAGTCACAAGAATAGTACATAGTTGAGTTAGGATTAAAATCTAGGCCATGCTGCTGTGTCTTTATATTTATTGCACTGCCCCCTCTGTACAGAGGAGGAAGCTGAGGTACATAGAGATGGATAGCTTGACTCAGCCAAATTCAAAGAGCCAGAATTCAAAACTCAGCCTGAGTTGAAAAGCATCACAACCCTGTAGGCATCCACGTTCACCTAACCCCCTGTGCACCCAGTGTGCAGTCATCCTATTGTCCTGTGTCCTTCTTCTGTTTTTTTTCTGATGTGCATTTTTCACTTTTAAAACTCTCTGAGACCTGCCCACCCCCGGGTCCCCCATCTTCCCACAGTGTCCATTTCCATGTCCTGTCCAGTCGGCTGTCTCCGCATTATGTCCCCCGCACGGCAGACAGTCCCTGACTCCAGCTGTCTTTCATGTCATCCCTCTCATCTTGGCAGCCCGCTTTTCTCTTGAATACCTGTTGTGTGCTGGAAAGGAAGGCGGAAGGCCTATGTTGTTAAGTCAAATTCACCTTTTCTGTTCTGCTTAAAACCACCGCTCCACCCCCCACCCCCCGCCCCTGCCCAGGTCTGTGCCTCCTTGTGAATACCTTCAAAGACCACAGGGGCAAACAGAAACAGCATGATGGAGGCTTGCCCTCTCCGGGCTCAGCTGAACTCCACAAGGGCAAAGACCATGTCAAATCAATTCTAGTGCCAAATAGCTAAGCATTGGATGATATATTGATTTCTGATCATAGTCATCAAAGCTGTCGGCTCTTATGTTAATTCCGAGGCCAGAAAAACAAGTTTTAAAAATGTTGATTTAACGGAATTGAAAAGCAAATGATTTTTCTGATGTTAAGGGCTAGTAAAACTGATCTTTTAAAACTACTGCTGTTTCCCTAGTAAATGTCCCTTCAACGGTAATGGAAGCCATGTGCAGACAAGACGCCCTGCAGCCCTTCAGCAAGAGCAGCAAGCTGTCCCCGGCCCCCCAGCAGCGCTCCGTGGTCTTCCCGCAGACTCCGTGCAGCAGGAACTTCTCTCTCCTGGATAAGTCTGGGCCCATGGAACCAGGATTCAACCAGATCAACGTGAAAAACCAGCGAGTTCTCGCAAGCCCCACTTCAACCAGCCAGCTCCACTCGGAGTTCAGTGACTGGCATCTCTGGAAATGCGGCCAGTGCTTTAAGACTTTCACGCAGCGGATCCTCTTACAGATGCACGTGTGCACGCAGAACCCCGACAGGTAACGCTCCAGCCCCGGGCCCTGGGGTGTTGGCTTAGTGAGTTCCACTGCTTGCATTGCAGAAGCACGTGATAAGAAGGGACTGTGTTCTGGAAGGTCAGAGTCGTGCCGGACCCCCTGCCCAGCTCCTTGCGGTTGTTGGAGCTGCTCAGATGGGCTGGGGATGGCAGAGGAATCTGCCCGGGCTCACGTGGCAGTTCTTTCTTAGTGTACAGGGGAGCAAAATCGGAGGGACGTTCATGAATATCAGAGATGGAAAAATGAGGTCAGGATAATTAGAATCCTCTCTGTCTTCCAAAGATAATATAGCTGACTGCCCGGCTGCTGTCACCGTCATTTCAGAGTTCACCTCCAGTGTGCCGTGGGTATGAACTTAATTAAGTACGAAGAGGTAATGAATTGGAATTTTTTGCTTAGTACAATTTTTCTTCAGAGCATGCAAACCCATAAATCCTGCGAAGCTGTCAAAAGGAAATACCTACTCTGCTAGTGATGTGGAGGAAAACAGATGCCACTTATTCAATAAACTAATATCCACACAGAAGAAAAATGTTGACTAGATACCTCAGAGTCAAAGTTGGTTTGAAAGTTTGTCAATAAAGAATTTTATGGCCATGAACTGAGGATGAAATTTAGCTGAACAAGTGAATTAAAATTTCAGGTACTCTGACGAGTGGCACAGTAGATATAATGGAACTATTATTTATGAATCAAAACTGGTTTATTCGACAGTCTTGATAGCTGGCAGCATGAAAGACAAAAATCAGATTAATTCAATAATAGAAGGATTGCTTGTGTTTTATCTCTTCTCCGTGTCCTATGAAAATTTGATTAAAATGAAAATATCTAAGAATAGCACCGAAAATGCACTTTGAATATAAAACAGAAAATAATAATTGCCACTAGCATAGGAGTTTCGAAAGCAGGTGTGCTGAAAGATTTCTTCATCTTGCCACTGAATAACCTTAAGCAAGACCCTTCGTTCTCCTTGTCTAGCAATACAGACCCAGCTCTCCTCTCCACATTCTGCAGGGTCTAGCAATATGTCTGAAGAGTCAGGCAAAGAAAGCAAGGATGGAATGTGATGGGGAAGGGGTGGTGACTACATTCTAAAATAATAACAGTTCATTTTTGAGTACTTAGATGCATTTATACCAGGAGCCCTGGTGGTGTTGTGGGTTACGTATTGGGCTGCTAGCCCCAAGGTCAGTAGTTCGAAAGCACCAGCTGCTCTGTTGGAGAAAGTAGAGGCTTTCTATTGCTGTAGAAGGCTACTGTTTCAGAAACCCAATGGGGGCAGCTCTAGTCTCTCCTGGAAGAGTCCCGAGGAGTCCGAATTGACTGGAGGACAGTGAGTTAGATTTTCTTTCTGTTTCAGTTTTTATGCAAATGTACATCCTTGGATGCTCCTATAGGTGCTCTTCTAGCAGGAATATGCTTAAGCTCAAACATGGCTGAAAATAACATTGAAACAGTTATATTAGGGCTGCTCAGACAGCTGTGTGTCTTCACAGTTTTTACTTTCTGGCTTTTCCTTTCATCCAGGAGCCTGTGTGTGGAAATAACAACAGATTTCTGCACATCTTAAGTACTATTAGCTGTTGAGGTGATAACAAAAAGTTTGGAAGTACTTCTGCCTTCAGAAAAAATTTTAAAGTGTTTGTCTTCCTTGCAAACTAAGTTTGCAAAGCAGTTTGATAGTTTTTTTAAAAAACACATTTATGACACATTACACTATATTTATTGTAAGCTTGCACAATAAATTACGTGAGTGCAGTTGGAAGAATCTACTATGCACAGAGATTCATTGTAGACACAGCCCCAGTAACTGAGAAAGCAAGGTAAAATAAAATCTTAGGTAGAAGTTGGTGAATTCTGGAAACCCAAGCTCTGCTTTGAGTTTGACATGATTTGGTGCTAAATATCATGTAAGGGAATGGAAATACAGCAGCTTATGTAGATACTGAAGCAGACGACTTTGTCTGATGCCAGTTACACTTAGGAAATCATATTTATATTTGGTTTAAGTCCCCTTAAAGTATTGTTTGTAAAATAACTGTGTAAAAATGTACATTTACAAACTACACTTCCAAAAATGATTGCCGACAAACTGCTGATTTAAAGAGAATTTAGAATTATTTACGAAATCCCCGGTAGCATGGGACCACCCCCACACTTGGTGGGCTTTTCTGAAACAGGTACGTAGATGTTTTGTGGTCAAGAGTTCCCTCTTCCCTGTGCTCTTGGTGGAGACGTGAGAGGTGGTTGCCATCATTCATGAATAAATTCAAAAGAAGAATGACCTCAAGCATGAGTCACCTTCGAGGTAGTTCTATGAAGTCCACACCTTATTAGTAATGATGTGAAGAGGCTTGGATCGTATCCTCACATCTGATATGATTTCTGGAGGTAATTTCTAGCAACGTCCCCTCACTTGGACTCACTCATTCCAGAGAAGTAATTTGCTTTTGAGAATGTATCACTGGGACAGCTCTTTTGTTTATTTAAGAGCCTAGGAATGTCCACCTTTCTACCAGAAAGTTTGGACAGAAAATATTTTATACACACACACACACACACACACACTCACAGTTCCAGAATTATATGACTCACTGACTCGTGTACAAATCAACCCCATACAGCCTATAATGTTCAAATTCCTAGGTACATACAATGGTTTGTAATATAAACCATTTGTTATGCTGTGCATCAGGACATCATTATTATTATTATTAGTGTGTTGTTATATGGTATTTTCTATCAGGAAGTGCTTCTTAAATGTTTTAGATGCATAAAAAAGTACACTATATGCTGTACAACAGGGCATCCTACAGTGGGGGAATCCCTCCCTGGTGGGCTGGTGGGGGGGGGGGCGCTCTAATGATTCGAGGAAGCAGCATAAGCAGATTCCTACACTTGATTCTGGATTATCGGTTGTAGTACAAAGTTCCCTCCCCCACCCCCACCCCTGAATCTGAGGTCCAACAGCTACTTCATCTAACGAACTGAAAACCTGGCCATACAAATCCCAGACATTTGAATGTTCATCAAAAAGATCTTGTGTGCCTACATCTGTAGACACACGTTTCCCATGTGCACTCAACCAGAAAGCCTGTGCCCTGGTTTGAAGGGATGCCCGACCCCCACTCCCCGTCGCGGTGCCCGCAGCTGGCACGCAGAGGGGGGATGTTGTGACGAGCAAGGTGGGAAAAGCACACTCCAAAGGATTCAGGGCCGCATAAGGCTTGTTTCCTGCTTTTGATTTGTTCACCTGAAACGAACAAAGCCGCGAAAATCTCTTCCTCCTTCTCTTCAGGGGACTGATTTTCCCTCTTCCTGATCAAATCCAGAAGGAGGCAGCAACTGGAACCCAGAACAACCAAGATTTGGTTTCGGGACTTCATGAGCGCTTGTTTGGGGTTTGCATAACCGTCTTGCCTAGGCCAGGGCAGTTTGCCTCACTTGTGCATGAACCAGGAGTTAGAAATCCCTTTTTTTTTTCTCTCTCTCTCTTTTTTTTTTCTGCTGCAGACACTCCCAACAGTCCCATTGGGGGGGCTCCAGAAAGGGGTAAGCGAAGCCCATTGTCAATCACAGTGGATTATTTTCTGATGAAAGTACTTTCTTTTCTTTTCTGCAGAAAGTGTTTTTAATGATGCTTATCTTGGCTCTGTTCTGTTTGCATCCTTTTTCTTTTCTTTACTCCTTTTTGATTGTTTGTGCCACCTGGGGGGAAAGTCTGCTTTCCAGGCATCAGCTGCTCACATCTGTTTCAAGCATCCTTGTTTGTAATTAGATGTTGGTTCCTGAAGGGAAAGTGGGTCTACAGTCTGGTGGGAGGAGCCGGGAGATCACCCATCCCCATAACAGTTTCTTTGGAATGTGCCCTGTTCTTGTGTTCCACGGGTCTTTCTTTCTTTTAATCCCCCTTCAAGTGTGAAGGCTATCTTCTTTTTTGTTTCTGGTGCTTTCCAGGCCCTGTGGTTCCACACTTTTGTAGCTTTCCTGAAAATCTCTTTCTCCTCATTGACTTAAGTCCTTTACCCACTCCACACAGTCACAGTGACCCAAGTCCTGCTCCCTCTGAAGTCTCAGGAGATTTGCACTTGGCCTGGCTGAAGAGGAATGAGGAGAGAATGTGGCCTGAACTGAGCAGCTTTTGTCCCGGAGGCTTTCATGCCATGAAATAAAAATCAAAGAAGGATTAATAATTTGAAACCAAACCACACTTAATTTTGTTAAATGTTTCATCCTTTTCCTCTGTGTACACCAAACCAATTACAGACTCAAAGCAAATGAATTGCACATTTTACTGGAGCAATCTGTGGTAGAGTTGTTGCCAGCCACAGATAATACCAGGGGATGTACAAAATCATTTTACGGCTTTCTTTCAGATTAACCTTTTACTAGCGTCTAGATATGCTTATGGAGTCAACCAGATTCGGCTTGTTCATTTTTGAATTGGGCGTTATTTCTTTACTGAGTATGCAGTGTCTACTCACTGTTCATAGCACTGGATATTTTTGTGTTGGGACTAGACACACGAGGTCATTTGACTTTTAATGAACCCCAATGAAGTAAAACAAGACTTCAGTTTCTCCATTGCCCTAGCTGCGTTTCATGTGCTCCACAGCTGCACGTAACTCGTGGCTCCGGGATTGGGTTACCCAGAGACAGGCTTGCAGAAATTGTTTCCTTAGACAACAGTGCTAGCTATCTCAAGGAGCAAAAACCCCACAAGCTGTTTCTGAGTGTAAGGTGTTCTCTCTCAGAGAGCCATGATCCTTTCATTTGCTTTGAGGAGAATGAACACTATGTGTGTCATACGAGTCGGGACGAGCACAAGTGTTTTCAGAAAAGAGCCACCCACTCAGTTGCACAGTGACATGAGGTCCTGGAGAGAGCAGTTAACCAGGGCCCTTGAGGGCGTGGGTCCTCACAGGCATCTTCTGGTATGACCTGTCAGAGAGGGACAGGGTCTGCTGCCTGCATGTGCAGTGAAAATGATGGGTCCCCAAAACTTTGATGAGTGAAGTCCTGCTTTTGCATGAGACCTTCCTTGAAAAACAAATGGGGAAGTTAGTCGTCTGAATAAAAAGTTGGACCATGGTCATTCATTCTATGCCTCAAAGACCATTCAGTTGGCTATTGAGAAGAGGGACAAGTCATCCTGGAAAGGCCCATGCCTCCTTGGGCCTTTCAAACAGCTAAACATGTGGCACTAACATAAAGGTGGTGGTTTGAGCCCACCCAGGGGAAAAACCTGTAGGCTAATTGCTGCAGGGCTCCCGTCCTGAAAACTCTGTGCAGCAGGGCTCCAACCTGGCCTCCGTGGGCTCGCCAGTACTGCCAGGCCTTCCAATCGCCTTGACAGCAACTGGCTTAGCTGAGCAGAAACCTACACCGCATCACGAGTCTTATGGCCTCTAGCCTTTAAAGAAGCCCTAATGCCTGAGCTTCCAGAGTGCTGATGAGGTTTCCAAGTTCTGTTCTTGAGCTGGAGGATTTCATTTTGTATCCAAATGTATTCTTAGGTACTTAGATGAAGCCCTAGATGTCCAAAGTTGAAAATATCTGTGTGCTTTAAAAAATACCTTTAAAACATAACTCGAAAGTATGAAAAGGTTTAAAGGAGTCTTGTCTACTCATTGTGCAGCTTCTGGACTTTCTCATGTTTAACTTCCCTTAAATGTCCAGGCTGAGAAAGATGATTTGTTATTACACTGAAAAACAGGACACTCTATTTGGCTTACGGGGATGAGCCCAAAAGAAGTATTGCTATAAAATCATAGAAACCACTATGAAGCATGAGTTTCAAAATGTGAAACTGTAGTTTCTCAACAATATCCTCCATCTAAGTCTAGACGCTTGGACAGGCAGTTTTTTTTTTCCTCTAACCTTTCCCTGAAGAATTTTATGCTCCTGTAGAATGGGTGGGGTGAGGATCGCCAACAAAATTCTAGTAAGGTAACCCATGCTACCTTCCAGGAGTGAGCAGGGGCTTTGTCACGATGGAAAAACAAAAAACTGAATATAGCTTTTCTGGCCTTTTCCCCACCACTACAGTTTTCAATTTTCTTAAAAATTCATCACCATAAGCTATCATCATTATCCTATGTCCTTGGGGAAAACATTTTCCATATGATGACTCCCTTAGAACTCCAAGAAACAATCATCAATGCTTTCTGAGTTGACCTCTCTGGTCAACTAGTTCAGCAAATCCCTTCTGAAGCCACTCTGTTGATGTTACCTTCTTCGAAGGTCCCCGAATAGGACTAAGGCAGGATGTAATTGAGAGAACGGATCCACGGTCAACCACTGATCGAAAGAACATGTTTGACCACGCTTTGTTGGGAATAGAGCCCACATAGGTATGGATTGGGATCTAGGAGCAATCCTTTTTGACTCACCCATGTCACTCTGACTCCACGTAAAACGAGCTTCTGTGAAGGTAACTGCACTCATAGCATCTAAAATCTTACTCTTCGAGATTTGTAAGAATAATGATGTATTACTTTGCTTTTTGAGATAAATAAAAAATAAGGTTTGGTTTACGTTTGAGTGTGAGATTGACTTGTAGATTTGTGTTCTCAGCTGTTTGCAAGTGGATTTAAACTCTGTTCTGATTAGCACCCGCAAACCCATCCACCCGCTCACAGAAAGCTCGGTGGACACTGAGTTGGTAGATACCCGTGATGGAAGAGGGGATCCTATTCTTGATGGAGTTTCTTGTGAGGCTGTGCCCAGGACAGGTAGGTACTCAGGCCATGCCCGTTTGCTGATTATCTGAGAGGCAGGAAGAGGTGTGAAAGAACAGGAGACAGCATCTATTGCTGGCCGCTTTCCTTGCCCACGAAGTGAGAAAATGGTTTAGGGTATCTGCCTGGCTTGAACAAGTTCTACAGCTGACAGGGGCTGGGGCTAAAGCACACTCACTTTCCCTAATCTAGCTCCTTCCGTTTACCCAAGCACTTACTCAAGTTGAGTTCTGCCAAGTTTTAAAAAGTGCCACCGGGAACTGACTTCCTAGCAAGCACTTTTTGGGCAAAGGTGATGTTTTAGAATCCTATTAACTAAACATTGGTAGTACTGTGATGTACAAATTCCACCTAAGTTTCTCTGTGGTTATTTCTGCTCCTTGATGTGTAAAATCTTTGCTATCGCATTAACATAAAAAGGATGGATTGACTTCTGACGATAGGAAATAAATCACCACAACTTTTGACAGCGGTGATAGAAAAAAAAGAAGAAAAGATTTATTGGTTTTAGTTAGTGGCTTATTGTTTATTATGATAGCTATTAAAAATAGATAACCAGAGGCTAATAAATGTTAATGGTCCCTTCACTATTAGAAAATCAATTGTCAGTGGATATAGCAGATATTAACATATTACTTTGCTTATACTCTTCAGTTGCATTAAAAATACCACCTCTGAGAGAATTATTTTTTCAGGGACCTTGCAATAAAAGGTTAATGTTGACTATGAAGTACAGATTTGGCAGGAGGGCATTTTCATCTACATATAATTTTAATGGCTTTCAAAGCATTATATTATCATGGTAATAAAATGCATGTGTAATTTGTCAAGATTGATAAACTCCTTACCAAGGACTCTTAAATATTTCTTCGAAACTTGTTTGAGAGCAGTTAGATAGATTTCTAAATGTAAGTAATTAAAATTGTATAGTATTGAGTTATTGACCAATCCCGGACTATTAATCAAGCTAAAAAATTCTACAATCAGTGCTCAGTGTGCTGAAGCCTGGTAAAATAATAGTATTTGTGCCCAGTGAGGCAAGTAGCCACAATTAAGCACTTCACTTGACAAATGAGAGGGTACACTTTATTTTGCACTTAATTGAATTGTTGTACATGCCTGGACACCATTGTCTCCTAACCCTTCATTTTGGTTTCTGGTCCTTCTGAGTGTAGGCCTTTGTGAAAGGCAAAACAATTAAGTCAGCTCTAGCCATTGGTTTTCTCAACACAGCCACGAAGGTCTGGGCCACAGACCAGGATATCACTTGAACCGAGACCATCTCTCACACTACACACACCTTACTGATTCAGTGTTAATTCCCTTAGCAAAAAAGTTGGGCAATCCAATAAGAGCCCTGACAATGAATGATGTGAAATAGCTTCAGATCCAGAAAACTCCCAAGGTTGTATATCGCTGGCCAGATTCTGCTTACTTAAGCAGAAGAACTTTGATAGGGAAGACAGAATTTTAATCTGTTTTATGAAAACCCCAAATTGATTTCCTTCTCGTGAGCTGGTAATACTGCTAATTACCAGGTCTTCGTCACAATTTCCTTCCCTGTGCTTCTCCATCAGCACCATCCTTCTGTGAGTGTCTTGGCTCATTGCGTTGGGGCTGCTCTGCAGCCTGGCTTACTATCAAACTGGGGAGCTGAGTTCAAGAACAAGACCAGTGGGTAAGGTGGGGATGGAGGAGCACCTAGGAGCTAGAAGGTAGGGTTCATTAGTACCTTTCAGAACCACATTTCTTTTCCTGAGAGACTTGCATCTGTGGTTGTCTCTGCAATGCTGAAGCTCATGCTATGGATGGACCTCAATCTAGTTTATTATTCATGGGAGCTCACAGGTAGTTTCTTATTTGCCTGGTGTTCACCTGATGCTAAGAGTGTGATTCAAATACCCTAGATGCCCTTTGCATCAAGGTCTACTTTCCTATGAGGACAATTCACCCTTCGTCTTTGGAAGGGACCTATGGAAAGAATATCTGCTCCCTTTGTTCCAGGGATGATTAAGATTACACTCGACAGTTGATTTGAACGTACTTTGAAACATTAAAACATGGATACACAAGAGACAAGGAAATATTTTCTCTTAACCTGCTTCTCAGTCAAGTCTGTGCTTCAGCATGGACACAAGTCTGCCCTACTCCTGGACAAGGAGGGGGCGTAGCAAGGAGGAGTTGGACTGTTGTGGTGTGACTCACAATGTAAAGGGATCATTATTGGAGAACGACTCTGTCCCGGCCATTAATTCCCGCGGTGACAAGTAAAGCAGGGGGTCGCAGTACCCAAAGCTCTCTGCTCCATCTTGAAAAGTGAGGAGATGTCACCCAGAAGTTGTGGCCCTTCCCTCAGGGGACTGAATTCCATTGACTGACAGCAAATCATGACCGGGCAGTCTCTTTATTTGTTTCAGACCCTACCAATGCGGTCACTGCTCCCAGTCCTTTTCCCAGCCTTCAGAACTGAGGAACCACGTGGTCACACACTCCAGTGACCGGCCTTTCAAGTGCGGCTACTGTGGTCGTGCCTTTGCTGGGGCCACCACCCTCAACAACCACATCCGAACCCACACTGGAGAAAAGCCCTTCAAGTAAGTAATGGACCTTTTCTCCTCTCTTTCTCTTCATCTTTCAAGAGTCAGTAGAGAGATGAGCAAGCTCAGCCAACTGGTAGAGAAGGCTAGTTGAAAGGGTAATGTCCAGGCTGTAGAAGAACCTACTTGATTTTGTGACTTGGGAAAATGTCATCAGGAAACGGAAACATTGGTCGTGTTTCAAGGTGTGGACAGGAGAAAACGTTCTAGGTCTGGGTTCTGCTCAGGAAAATGTGGTGTGTTGTGGGTAGGTGCTGTTGAGATGACTCCGGCTTACAGCAGTCCTGTCCTACCAGAGCAAAGCGTGGGCTGGGGCTGCATGGTCCTGGAAACTGCTGTCCTGGTGGAGCCCATGATTGCAGCCACTGTGATAAGCCATCTCCTGGAGGAGCTTCCTCTGTTTCACTGACTCTCTACCGAGCATCGATGTCCTTCAGGAGGACTTTGGAAGGTTCTTTTTCATTCCGGAGGATCTGTACTTTTAGAATGTGAGGTAGGATCTACACGGAGTCCTTTCAGCCTTCACCAGGA
The DNA here is from genome assembly GCA_004026705.1 of Nesogale talazaci. Lineage (NCBI taxonomy): Eukaryota > Metazoa > Chordata > Mammalia > Afrosoricida > Tenrecidae > Nesogale > Nesogale talazaci. The sequence continues at coordinate 96,607 of PVJH01000755.1, forward strand.
AGCCCTATAACCTTCAGAAAGGTGGCCAAAGTTTCAGGACATCTGTATCATCAGCACTTGGGGAGCCTGAACTTTTCTGGATTTGGTTGAACTATTTCCTCTCCTTTCTGATCTATTATAGAAGTTTCAACCTGTTGCAACAGCCCATTTGGGGCTTTTCAGTGTTGGACTTCTGAATGACCATGCTGGTGTTAAAATAAACCAAAGCATAGGATATGTCCATGTTCATGAAGATTGAGGAAATGTGAGAAGAGGTAGAAATAAATTTCAAGAGGTTTGGCCCAATAAGGACCAGGATGTGCTTCTAGATATATCGTAGTCATGAAAAAATGGTCGGAGTTACGTTAGATTGTCTACTCATTTCTTTACGTGTTCATTCATTCATGCTTATATGCATCCATGTATACATTTATTCATTCAGCAAATATTTACTGATCACCAGCTCTTGTACAAACCATTCTGCTAGGTACAAGAGATACAAAGGGGAGTCTGACTTAGCTCCTGGTTTTGGAGACCTTATAATCTATCAGGAAACCCAGTTGTTAATGAGCAAGCATGACAACATAGGATGAAAAGTACAACAATAAAGTATATACAATATTTTAGAGGAACACAAAGATGACACAATCAATGCTCTCTGAGTGAGATGATTTGTAAGATGTGTGTCGGGTGACTAGGTGAGATTTTCCAGGTGTGCACAAGGAAAGAGATATTTCTGGCAGCTGAGACAGCATGTGGTAAGAGTTGAGCCAGCTGTGAGCCAGCACCTACAATTAGTCAGTGGTCTCAGAGGTATTTTTACAGCGTTTTCTGTTCAAACTCCTTACATCTTATTTGCTATACTGACTTTTTCTCGTGTAATAAGGAATATTAAAAAGCCAAAGATGTACATCCTTTGTAACTTCTGAATACAAGATCAAGCAAGAGAGAAACTGAGTCAGACAGTAGGAAGTGTTCAGCCTCAACCATGAAGTCATCCTAAAGATGTGCCCAGCAGACGTGTCCATGGTGGGCTCCAGCAGACCTCTAGCTTCTGCCTTCAGTCTGAGACCACACTGCTCTGGGTATAAGATCCTTGAATCGAGAGTCCTATTCATCTGGTTCCTGAGTACCTCTGCTAGCAGATGATGAGTATATAAAAGGTGATCGTCTTTGTTCAGGTGCCCTTAAATTAGATACCCGGTCACTTCTTGGGAGAAGGACAAGGCTTTCTACTCCAGTAGAGTTACAGTCCCAGAAACCCACTGTGGGGGAGGGGAGGGCAGTTCTGACCGGCCCCTTTGGGCTACGAAGCGTTGGCAATGACTGAAAGACCTTGGGCTTGGTTTTTGGTTGAAGCACCGTTCTAAAGGAGTAGGCCTGTTTGTGCTGTGGGGGTGAGCATTGGACTGCTAGCCACAGGGTCTGTGGTTGAATCCCACCAAGTATCTTATGAGAGAAAGAGGAGGTAGTCAGCTCCCACAATGATTTACATTCATGGAAACCCCCAAAAGCAGCTCTGCTCTGCCCTACAGGGTCACTGTGTGTTGGAATTGACTCCATGGCAGTGACTTCGTGGATGGTTATTCATGATGATGATGGAGTCCCCGGGTCACAAAAGGAGCCCCGGTGCCATAGTGTTTATTCGCTGAACTGCGATCCATGAGGCCAACAGTTTGAAATCACCAGCATTCTGCTCCCACATAGAGTTACAGTCTTGGAAAGTCACAGGGCAGTTCTACTCTGCCCATAGGGTGGCGGTGAGTCAACATCAAATCGGTGCCACACAAGGAGTAAAGCAAAGGGCTAGTCACCAAAAAAGATGGGCTCAAGTTCATCTCGAGGGGTCTTGAAAGAATGCTGTGGGGATTAACTTCCTCCTGAAAGGAAACAGGTGTGAAAAATCTCACGGGACAAAGTTCTACGCTGCAGCACAGGGGCCATCATGATTCAGAATGAACTCAATGGCAGCTGGTTGGGTTTATATTTGGTTTATTCATTATTCTTTACTCTCTTCCATCGAGGCTTAGTTTGTATTATGAATTAATACTAAACGTAGTGACACTTTTGTCTGTATACTTCGATGCAGCTTGTTCACCTAGCTGAGAGGGCACAGTCAGCTCCAAACTCTCACCTGCTTTGGCTAGTCAAGCTAGGAACCGCTTGAAGGGGATATTTTGTTCTAATCACTCTAAGGTTAGCACAACCTGCCCGGTGAAGTCTGCCCTTTTCCTCATCCTGACTGTTTGGGTTGCGTGGATTCTGTCTTCACCATGGCTCTGGATCTAGAAGAAGAAACTCATACATTTCCCATGCCTCGGAGCAAGAGAGCTTCCCCAAAGCTGAGTTGCCAGAGAACGGAGCGCATCCCCCGGCTACTTCTAAGAGAGAGGGCGGCCAGACAGATACAGTGCCAGGAATCAGATTGATTTTTATCTTGTCGCTGTGTAAATAGATTTTAGTAATTAATTGAAGAGGTTTCAGGGTTAAGATGGGAAATAGATTTCTGTTAATGTTAAGGTGTTACTTATGTGTAACCTCGTTGACTCTACTCAACTCTTTTCCTTTAGCATCCTCCTTTTGTCATGTTTCCAATAGAGGTGCCATTTTAACTTAATTTGAAATTCATCCGATTAATCTTTGAAGGGCTTTAGTGATTGTGGTGGGCTTTGTTTTTGAAAATAGTATGTCTCCCTGACTGTAACATCGTTTTCTTGGCATTTAAAATGAACCACCAGGTTCGTTGGGTTGGATTCTTTGTCAGTTTTCATGCCTTTGCTCCTGCCCAGATCAAGACAGTTGCATTTTGGAGGCTTGCCCCCTTTTACTTAACAGGTTGACTTCCCAGGCGACAATCGAGTGTATGATTATTTTAAAGGTATATGATTACTATGGCTTCTAGGAAATGGGAAGTTAAATCTTTTAGTGTATACACCTCGGTCTTTTAGGAGTGAACTGTCCCAAGGGAGTTTTGGGAAATTTCCAACCATAGCTCATGGATATCTATCCTGTGGACAATTGTATATATTATGAAGATATCCTTTTACACACATATAAAGCAAATATTTCAAAAAAAACACCGGTTTCTTAAATGGGTTTTGCCACGACAGTTAATTTTACTACTACTTCAACTGATGGGTATTGGCTTAAACAATGTTGCCAAGAAAGAATCTTGTAAAAGATGCACAACCCTAAACTGTAGGCCTCGGGTGGTTTCCAAATAGATGTCCCAGATGACATATCCCCACAATTGTCCCATCCACGCAGGGCTAGGACGTCTACACAGAATTTTGGGGAGGGGATCTCAAGGGAATGATAAATCCTCACCTGAAAAGTCATTTTTTAAGGCAAAGCTGAGAGTATTGCCAACCTAAGAATGCTGGCAAAGACTTGACAGTGTAAGATCAGATCCTCAGGCCAGGCCTGACCTCCCCATCTGATTGGCTGAAATTCCTTCGTCACAGCTTGTCAGCATCTTACCTAGGTTATTACCATAGACTTCCTTAGATAAATGAGCACGCAGGTAAACTGAACATCAAAGCTTCAGATTGGAGGTCTTGGCTTTTGGCGGGAGCTATAAAACTAGAAGCCACGGAGAACAAGGAAGAAACACACATCAATTCTTATAGCAACCTAAGCAATTGTCAATCACTTTATTGCCAAAAGGAAGAAGGACGCAGAAGACTGGTGGGAGGGAAGAAGGGAAAGGGAACAGAAAAGAAAGGGGAAAACTGCAGGTCGAAAAAGTCTTCCCAGTGAGAACTCATTTCTTCTTTTTCTCTGTCATTGAAAATAATTTCTCGAGATCCTGGTAGCCTGCGTTGTCTGCCTGGGAGGGTCCATCTGAGCTGCTTGGTGCCTGGCTTCTGCTCTTGGAAAGCTGTCAGAGCAAGCCGGGGCTGTCCTCAGGAGGGGCATCCTTCTATCCATTTGGTTAGAAATAGGTGGGAATACCCCTCGTTTGAGTTTTGTCTCACATAAAGGCAGCTTGGGTTCGGTATAAAAGCAAAAGGATATCCCCAAGGACCACTGATGTTTGAATAAGATCTAGACAAAAGTCAAAACAAATACGCATTGAGCTCATCCTATGTATGACCCCCACTGCCATTTGGCTCATTCCTGTGAGTGTTGTGTGACGTGCAGAGGCACATAAAGCATGACTCTGGTTCTCCCCGGCCTTCCTGCAGTGCTGCTCTGCAGGCTGTGATGTCAGCACCGATGCCAGGGAAAGCTGTGTGCAGGCACACGTGCTTCTCTCGTTTGCTCACTTCTTTCTTTCCCTTGGATTCAATTGTTGTTGATGGCATTGTTCTGCGACTCGCAGGAACCCACAGGACAGAATTCAACTGCTCTCATGGGTTATGTGGGCTGCAGTTTTGACAGGAGCAGATTATGAGGTTTTATATTCCACAGAGCTGACAGAGAGGTTCAAACTGAAACCTTCTGTGAGCCGCCTTTGGGCACCAGAGTTTCTTGTCTTGGTGCATTACTCCACATGAATCCAGGTTTGCACACGCCTATATCCAATCACCTGTTTGGGATTGTAATTTAGTGTTAATTATATGTTAAACGCTCAAACCCAGGGCTCTGACCTGCTAGCACATAGGTACTTTAATTTTGATGAGTTTCGTTAGACTATGAAAATAGTTCATGAAGGGAGCTTTTCTGAAATGGAAGATGGTAACATAAAACCAAGGCCTTTCCCGTATTAAAAAAGAGACATAACCATTTTTAAACATAGCTTCTTCAGCTTTCACAAACACAGGATATATATTCTTGCAACTCCCCACTCTTCTCTGTGTGTTTTTACTCACACTAGCTGAGCAGATGGCACTAGAAATGACATCTTTCAGCAATCGTCTTCTAGAAAACCCTGTAAATGGATTTGTGGACTTTTCTGGGCTCTTTAGTAAATTGTTCAATATCTCTAGAAATCTGTCAGGCACTTAAGCAAACCTGTGAGGAAAATTTAACTCTTGCTTCAATACCTCCACTCAGTCTGGATGTATAAATATGACATACAGGGTAAGTTTGGGTACTTGCGTGGGGCACTAAGCTTCCGACTTACCTGGATGCTTCATATCCTAATACACAGGATTAGAAGAGCGCACTCATGACCCAGGTAACTTGTCATTCCTCACAATTGGTCAAGTTCCTCCCCCGTCTTTGAAATTGATTCCAGAGCTTAAAAAAAGATGGGGTGGGGGAGAGGATATAATAATTCGAAAGTTTGTCAAGTAGTGAAAGGCAGTATATTTTGACACACTAATCCAGCAACTAATCAGTTTTCTAATAAATAATCAGCACTTCGTGAACGTGTCATCAGCTCTTTGGGAGCTCTGGAGAGGGGATGAGCTGCCCATGAACGTTAATGAATACACCAAAAATCATTAAGTGATCAATACTTCTGAGTTATTTTCATTGAGCTGATAGGTCTGACACATTAAGGCTGACATTATACATTTGTCAAAATCACACTGTAGTTTTTAACAGTGGAACAGGCTACTGAAAGTACCCCTTGAAAGACAATGAAAGAGACACAACTTCTTCACACTGGAATTCCCTCAGTGGGTTCAGAGCCAGCCAGCCTCCTCACATGTAGCGCAGAGGTGTGCGCAACGCGCCAGGGTGGATGGATGGTTTAGATCTGTAGTAATGATTTCTACTGTGAGGCACTGCTATAATTCAGTACAGAGGAGGAATAGGAGGAGTGGGTAGTGGGTAATGGGGCTTAGGGCTTGTTTATCTCTGGTTCTCGGGTGCACATGGTAGCTTGTGCCAGAGACCCAGGAGTTCAGGGACTAGAAAAGCCATGTTGTGTCATTAGAAGAGGCACAGTTGTCTGCAGCGACTGCTGGATACATTTTTCTTCAAAGCTTTGAGGAGAGGAATGTATGGGATGGCTCAGTTGGCCCCTGTGTCCCGGAAAGTGCTTTGCCAGTGCTTCAGGTGGTGCAGCCTAGGTGAAGGGGTCACTGTCTGCGCTGAGCCGCTGGGTGCCCTTCAACTCTGCACAGATGCATAACACACATTGCCAGCCAGGGTCAGCAGCAGGGGACCTAGAGGCCAGTGCCAGGCTCTGTTTGCTTGGGCCGACTGTCCAGCTCTCACACTAGAAGTTCGAGTTTGGTGAGAGGAATAGGTAAGAGAGAAAGATCCATACTCTCTAGATTACTTTTCTTTTTCTTCTTCTTTTCTTTTAATGTGAAAGAGAGGCAATATTGTTGAGGTAGTGAAATCAGTTTTCCTCTCATCAGACAGCCTGGCCTGCATGTATACGCCGCCGTTTCTGGGGACACAAACATCCCCACTTATGCAGACATTCATCAATCTCCCAATCCCGAGCTCCTGGTCACCCCAGCATTTTGTTAACTGTAAACATGGCTGGGTGGTGATACTCTAGCTTTTGCCCAAAGCAAGCAAATAAACAACCACAACAACAACAACAACAAAAAGTGGCCAGCAAAACCCACCCTCTCACCGCCACTACGGACTCACATCCGGCTTCCTCCAGTTTCCAAATTCAGAGCTGATCGCTCTCTGGCTGCTGTGCCGAGGCGAGTGAAATTCCTGTTTTTAAATGAGCAGCAGGTGAAATTCTATTTGTCATCAATTTCTCTTTGGGGTTACGGAGCAGAAAACTGCAGACAAGCTGCTGCTTTGATGGCTCACTCCTAAAAATCTCTTTTTGTTCTTTATCTATGTGAACTGACAGTGATCTGAGCTGCAGCAGGACAGCGCTCTCAGGAGAAATCACCTTCCCCCTGCCTATTGACAGATCCCTCTGTTCACCATCAGATGGGCTTTGTCCCATCCCAGGCATCCAGGCCTTGGAAGGAGCCACCAATTAAACCTCTTGAGCTAGTAAAATCTGAAGCCACTTTGGAGTGTCTGTTCTGATTAGGCAGGATGAGAGGAAGCCCATCACCCTGCAGGCCCCGCTCCCTGGTCTCAATTTTCTCTCTTGCCTCCACCAGGTGCGAGAGGTGTGAGAGGAGCTTCACGCAGGCCACCCAGCTGAGCCGACACCAGCGGATGCCCAATGAGTGCAAGCCAATAACCGAGAGCCCAGAATCAATCGAAGTGGATTAACTGATTGACTGGTTGGAATTAAACTGCAAGGAAAGTCATGATTAAATGTCACGGACACTTAAGCAAAACCAAAGATTTCCTCTGAGCAACTTTCAATCAGTCCCAGAAAACCAAAAGCAGTAATAAAATAAGTAAGATGTTAAGAGATATTGATCCTGGCGTTGGGAGTCAGACCAGGAAATAGATTATTTATTTATGACTAGGGATGAGAGGACAACTGACCTGGGATGGCTAACATTTCCAGACCCACTATGTTTTTTGCTTTGTTTCTAAAAAGCTTTTTTTTTTTTTTTAAACTGTTATTTAATACTAAAGGGAGGAATCGTGTGGGTTCCTCTGTCGACCGTTGTGATTAAGAACGCACAGGGACTGGTTTCTCGTTGCATCTTTTGGGTTTTTTTTAGTAGCATGATTCAAGGGGACCCGGTGTACAGTCCTTCTGCCTGCTGTTTCAGTGTGGCCTGGCCTGAGGCCTCCAGGGGACCGCGTGGAAGCCGAAGCCAGAGTCCTCGCTAAGTCAGTGCCATCTTCAGCCCAAGAGGCGGCCCATTTTCCTGTTCTCCACGCTCGCTTTTCCTCCACTCTTCACACGGCTCCTCTCCTTCAGCGGCCTGGCTAGACACACGAGCACCTGGCGAAAAGGAAGAGAATGGTTTCAGTTCCCAAATCCAGTGGAACAATAAGAAAGGGGGGACTGGATTTGTCCTGTCAGGATTTTGAAAACATTTAAAACGTCTGGGGAGCTTCATGACACAGTGTATTGTTCTGGAGCAGCTAGCTGAGAAAAAAATTGTTTTCCATAACATTTTACCTTATTAAATAAAAAAGAACAAGACAATAAACTTCTTCAATGTGAAGCTGAGTATAAGGAATTAGGTTTCAATACTTTTATTTTTCACCCTGGTTTTGAAAGTAGTTGAATATTTGAGTGCCTCGTGCAATTGTCCAGGTTCTTGTAGCCTGTATCGTCATCCCTCCTTGTGCAGGGGAGCCCTGGCGGGCCGTTCCCTTGTGCTGAAGGTGGGAAGAGCACTTCAGTAGAAAACAGGCCTGACCAGGAGATACTACCAAATGAAGGAACCGCAGCGAGGGTTGGGTTAGAACAGACTGCCCAATTGCCCTCGGTCCTTGATAATACTCTCCCCTCAAGATTAGGAGATTGAAACAAAACAATTATGCATACAATCTGAGACTTCTTTGAGTGCAAGACAGGTGAATTTAGGTTCAGTTTGCTTGCTGGTGGTTGAACGATGGTGCTCCACACAATTGGGTCACATCCATGGAATGAACTGCTGCCCCCAAACAGTGACCCCTCTGGGAACTCTGGGTTCAGTAGCTCCTAACAGGGTCTCAGAGACTGAGTCTGACTACCTCTGTGCCCACTTCAGATCAAGCCAGATCATTTCATCTAAAGTGCATAAAACAGCATTTCCTGTTTATGGTGTTCTTGGTCATCAGATAAGAGGATATAATCTTTAAGGAATTCCCAGACTTTTAGCTCTTCTGGTGAAATCTCGAGACCCGGAGCTCAAGGCACTACTGACAGGCAAGGATTCGGGGTGGCTGCAATTTAATTTATAGTCATCGTTTTCTGGCTTCCAGAAAATCTTCCTTCCTTTAAATTTTAGTCCCCATCCTTTCACCCACAACTACCAATCCCTTTAAAACAGAATGAAAGTGGCCTCGATAAGGTTGGGAACCCTGGTATTGCCGAGGCTAAGCTCTGGGGTGCTCACTACAGAAGAACAGGTCACATCTATCTGACCTGAGAAGCACACGCCTGGGCAAGCTGCCCTGTACAGGGTCTAACCCTGGAAACTCTATGGTTTCCAGGTCTGGTCTATACTAGAACTAGCTGTTCTAATCTGTCCTCACTACGAGTTGGAATTGACTTTAGAGCAAAGAGTTCCACTTTGAAGGGGTTTTCATCACCGTGCTTGTGATTGGGAATCCTTGTATATGAATGTCTGTGAATAAACTGTAGGATTGCTTCTCACCAAAGAGGCATGCTACCTCATTTTGACCTATGTCACAATCTTAAACCATTCACCTCGAATTTCTTCCCAGTTCTTACTGGCTCAGGATTATGGCAGTAGGCAAGCAGTGGATGTATGCATTTATGTAACTGCTGCTGGTTGAAAATAGTCCATCTAGTAGAGAGGAACAGCCCGGTCGTGCAGTGTCTGCCATCAGTGATGGGGATGTTTGCCAACAATGGATGTCCTTGGGTAGGGTGGAAAGACTACGCAGTCACATTAACCCTAAGCCTGCAAGACAATGGCAGCTGCACTACGCAGATGAGCTAGCTGACACCCTTGATTGCATGTCTTGAGGATGATAACGAGGTACTCCTCTGTATGTTTCAAATATTTTTTCCCAATGAGAAAAATCAGCTGGGCCATTTGCTTCACTTTACAATTGAGCACGTTTCACCCCAGTCAGTCCTCTGAGACTCCGCATGAGATAACAAGAGAGCTTCATGAGAAGCCTTTATTTCCCGCCCCCCCCCCCCCACACACACACACACTTGTGATCTGGCAAGGGGATCATTTCCATAACATTGACCTCTGCTGCTCAGATGGCTGTGCTAACTGGCCTCAAACACCCACCGAATGGAGCAGTAACAGCTACATCAAAGGGTTCTTCCCGCATTTTGCTCCCATAAGTCTTATTTTTCTCTTCTACTACTTTTGAGCATATAGCTTCCACCCAAATTGGTAAAACAATATTTTCTAGCTAAAAATGCAAAATTGGGTACTTTGGGTTTTCTGTTTGTTATTTAGACATTTGGGCATGTTCATAAGTTTCATATTCTGAGCCAATGCCAGATTCAAGCCATCCAGGCTTGATCAAGCAACCCTGTTACAGGCCAAAAGAAAAAGGGAAAAAAGTTGTCATTCCGACAATTCCTACTTGGGGGGCCCAGAGTAGAAGTGTGTCAGAGTAGAATTGTGTTATAAAGGTTTTGCAGTGGTAGTAATATGTTCAAAATAGATCACTAGATCTTTCTTTTGAGCTGCCTTTGGTAGTCTTGAACTACCAACCTTTTGGATCAATACCAAGGTCAGCCGGGTCCTCACTGTTTGTAATTAAAGGATGTGCTGGGGAAAGGGCTTTTACCAAAACCTCCACGACATTGCTCTGGCTGTTTTTACTTAAAAATTGACAGATAGCCTCTTAGGTCACAGAAAATGGGTGACAGAAACTACAAATAATAAAAATTTGTCCATTTTTCTTATTAGCAGCTTCTTAATTAGTAGCATTGTAAAGAGAATAAAGGAAAAGGCAAGAGAGATAGGCTATGAGAGCCTAATCTGTGTTTGCCTCTTGAAGCAATTCTTCTTAGGTCTTTTTTCTCACTCACCACACATGTTGTACACCAATCTCAGAAGAAGGCCCACTAGTCCTGCCACGTGCTCTAAGAGTCCAAACCAAATGTGATTCCAGACAAATTAAGGACAATGAGGGATTGTGCTGCAGAACCTTCTGTTTCTAGAAAAATCTCAGTGACCTGAAGTAAAGTTGCAGATTTTACTCCAGGGACAGATGCTTTAAGAGAAACGTTTTATTTTGCTTTCTGTACTCTGCCTTGAAAAATTATCTCTTTGGGCAAAGGGGTGTACTTATTGTGAGGGTGTTGAACTTGTAAAACTCAGTCTTGCTTAAATTATCTAGTTGGATTCATTTCGGAGATGCTGATTGAGCACCCACTCAAGGGCTACTCTGTACCAGAAACTGTGTGTGATCAACCACAGGGCCTGTCAGCCAGCAGGTGCTCACTCACAGCGATCCTCTGGACTGCCCCTGTGGTATGTGGAGTCTGTAAAGGACCATCTTTCCCCCCAAGGAGCTAGCAGGTAGTTTGGAACTGCTGACCTTGCAGTAGAAGGCTATAACGCTGAGACCCAGTGGCATAGTGGTTGTGCGAGGGACTGCGGCCTACTGGGCTGGTGGTTCAAATCCAGCAACAGCTCTCGAAGAGCAAGGCTGGGCCTTCAACACCCACCAGAGGGCAGTGATGTCCCCCCCAAAAAAGTGTTGAAAAGCAAGGATGTTATTTGGGCTGAGCCCTGGTGGCGTAGTAGTTGTGTGCGGGACTGTGGCCCATAGGGTTAATGGTTTAAATCAAGCAGCAGCTCTCCAGGAGGAAGGCTGTGGGCTTCCTACTCCCACCAGGCCAGTGATGCCACAAACAAACACACACACAACACACACACACTCAAAGAAGGCTATAACACCTCTTCTGACCTCTTGGGCTTATGATTATTGGATTGTGTTAGAAAAACTTCATTCTACTCCATATTTTTTTTTTTTTTAGGCATCACTGCCCTCAGGTGGTGGGAGTGGGAGTAGGAGGCCCAGCCTTTGGGAACTGGAATTGAACCTCCAGGGCAGTGGGCTGCAGTCCCGTGCACAACCACTGCGCCACCAGGGCTCAGCCCTCTACTCCATATTTACAAAGGTTTTCAAACATTTATCAAATCAGATTTTCCCCATCAATTGGTTGGTTACGTCATTTATTCATTCAATAAACATTTGTTACACTCTGTACTTTCTATTTGTTACATTCTTTACCTTCCCTTTATTCAATAAACATTTGTTGCACTCTTTACTTTCTGCACTCTAAACACCATCTTAGGGGTTTTCTGTAATTGGCATTATTCAGGTAACTAGTTGAGAAGAAATCATCTTCTCCTTCTAAGTCACTCGCTAATAATAATAGCCTGGATAGTCCAGTCGTTAAGACCACCATCTCAGAGATTGCTGCACCTGGGACAGTCAGAGAGATTTGGATTCATCTCAAAGGACTGAAAATTAGTGTCGCTCATAGCAAATAAAGACGCACCCCTCGATTGTTTTTGTCTTAGTAACAATGTCAAGAGACCAGGATTAGAAGCAGAGTGTTTGGGCTTTTATGACTCTCTTCCAATATCAAGGAGACCAATGAAGGTGGAGTTGGATTTTCTGAGAGATGGGAGTTTGCAGACCCTCTGTGTGTGTGTGGGGGGGGGTGGGGGTTGTCATTAGAGACGAGCTTTGCTTTGCAGCTCCTCTCTCCAGGACATGGCTACAGGGCTTGCAGAGTGTTGGGCTGGGAGTGGGGCTGCAAAAGGGTTTTCTCAAGAACAGGCCTCAGTGTGCTCAGATGCTTCAGAGCCCAAGGCCAGAGTTGGCATGTGTCGGTAGTTTAGAAGTAAGAGTCATTTTAAATGTTCTTTTTTTTTTTTTGAGTCTCACCGCCAAACTCTTAATCTAGTCAGTACAGAAGATCTTCCTCTTCAGTAATACAATTTTCTAAGGTCCAAAGTCTCTGGCGTGTCATAGCAAAATGAGTTGCTAGTAAACAGGTATTTAGCATTTTTTCACATAAAATCATAATCATTGTTTTATAGTAGCAATAGCATCAGTATAGTTTACGCTCGATTGCTAACCTAAGGTTTGTAGTTTGAATCCACTCAGTGGTCTCACATCAGGTCGTCTGGCCATATTTGCTAAAGATTATAGATAGATAAGTTATACAGAGCAGTTCTACTGTCTAGAGCATGTGATTGCTATGTTTCGAAATCGACCACAACTATTAACCGTAATTTTGAATGACTATCTGTTGAGTTGTTTAAACTGAGGAACAGAATAGCTCACAATGTAGGTCGGGCTTTTCTACAATAGGCAGGGGGCACCGGGTCACTCTGAGCATGCCCAGCAGGCCTGCATTCAGGAGCAAATCAGTTCTTATTTCATGCCCACACGTGTACAGACTCCAGGCCAGGGTAAGAAAATCGACACATTTTCAAAAATGTTTCTGCTTTCCTGTCTTAGTAAGAAGTTATCTTTATTTCTCATTGTTGTTGCAGTTAATGAGCACCACTCAGTTGGTTCTCACTCATCGTGCCTGGATGCTCAATGATCAAAATGCGGTCTAGCTCTGCACCTTCCTCAGAGTCTGTCGTCTGTTTGAGTCAATGGCTGCAGCGGTCGTACCAATCCATCTCATTGCGGGTTTTCCTTTTATGTTGTTGTTGTTGTTTTTGGTGGGCGCTACCCAGCGCTGCTCCTGAGAGCTGCCGCAGGTTTTGAACCGCCAAGCCTGCGGGCCGCAGACCCGCACTCAGCCACTTACACCACCGGGTCGCAGCCCGCGGGTTTTCCTTTTTTTTGCTGATCCTCTCATTGCCAAGTATAATGGTTCTTTTCCAGGGACTAGTTCCTCCTGGTGACATTTGAGATGAAGTCTCACTGTCCTGTCTTCTAAGGCAGTGGTTCTCAACTTTCCCGATGCCGCAACCCTTTCATTCAGTGTCACATGTTGTGGTGACTTCCCTCCCCAACCATAAAATTATTTTCGTTGCTACTTCATAACTGTAATTTTGCTACTGTTGTGAACCAGGTCACCCCTGTGAAAGGGTCGTTTGACCCCCAAAGGGGTTGAGACTCACAGGTTGAGAACTGCAACTCTAAGCCCACATGACAATGGTTTTCTAAGGAAGAGAATCAAAATACTGAACAGAAAACTTTAGTTTTAGAATGAAGAGCTCCTTATAAGTAGCAAGCAAATATACTTTATAATTTTTAAAATATATTTGTTGAAATAATGTTAAGATACTCTTAAAATAGACATCATTATAGCTATGATTTTGTAATCACCCAATCTGGGCTGCAGAGCAGCAGCAATTCTAAGAACACACTGCTAGCAGGCATCATTTTGGTTTTCTAAAATTCCACACCAACAGGGAAAAGCACACTCCTCTGAAGAGTTCTGTACACATTAGGACAAATGGCAGCAGAGAGGAAGGACGGTTCTGTTGGATGGTGGCCCAAAGAGAAGAGTCAGTCGTGGAACAATTGACAAGTAAAAACATCCTGAGTGTGACTAAGTAAAATCTGGCTTCTTTGTTCCAACTGGATGCTAACTGAGTTACTTTTGGGGCATCCACGGAGTAATTATGCAGTTGTGCTCATTAAGAATATGGGCTCATGTGGTTTGCCTGCTGCTTTAAAACAGTGAGATCAAAAGACTGGAGGCATTACAGGGTTGGTTTGTCACAGGCACAGATGATGGAGTTACATGCATGAAGTGTACTATGCAGTCCACGTTCTCAGGCGTAAACTACATGAGCCAGGGGTCGTTGTTCAAAAAGTCAGCTAGTAAAAGTCTGCACTGATTTTGTTGCAAAAGCCGTGGTGGAGTCAAAACAATGCAAAAACCACAGGTAAGCATCTTTGCCTGGATTCTCTGCTTTCAGCCAAGATCCGTCTGACATCAGTGGTGGTAGCCTTCCCTCCACATCCTCTTCGGAAGCCGGTTTTCATTTCTGGCAGTTCACTGTCAATGTACCGCTACAACCATTTTAAAATTGCCCCCAGTACATTTTACGTGAATGAAACATTAATAATATGGTTCGATCATTTCTGCATTCCCTTTGCTCACCTTTCTTTAAAGTGGGCACAAGTATGGGCCTCTTCCTGTCGCCTGGCCCGGCTGTGCGCATTTCTGGCCATAGATGCACACGCATGTCCAATATGACATACATTTGTTGAAGCATGGCATTTGGTCTTCTGTCACCTCAGGTGTCTTGTTTTTCATAAGTGCCCTCAGTGCAGCTTGGACTTTCCATTCAATTCCGTGGGTTCTTGATCACATGCTGCTTTCGAAGATGCAGCCATCCATTTTTGACACAGGGGATCTGTACAGTCCATCTTCTTTTGATGTGTTTTGTGTCCTAAAGGCCCACAAAATCCTGCAATACTGCCTTGGCTGTCCCCCTTTAAGTCTTTCATGATGAAGATTGCTGAGCAGGTTCTTCCCTTTCGGTCTCGATGCATTTCACCGTAAGAAGACTTTGGTTTGTTTCTCCAGCAGAACTTTTATTTAACTCTTTTACTTCATCTTTTCTTCCAGATGCTTTAGCTATTTAATGTTCAAAAGCAGGTTTCTTGTCTCCTCTGACATCTGTTTTGGTTTTCTCTTTCTTTTCAATGACCTTTTGCTTTCTTAATGTATGATGTCCTTGATGTCTTTTGGGACCCTCATCTGCTTTGGGCCACAACTCATCTGGTCTTCTGTCACTAGTAGTCAAGTCATAGAACCTATTCTTGGGATAGTCTTTAAATGAAGGTAGAATTTGCTTAAGGTCCTACTTGGCTCTCTTGAACCTGTTTTAATTTTCTTCAGCTTCATTTTGAATTTTGTAAATAAACAATCAATCTGTTTTTCCATTTTGTCCCAAACTTAGTTTGGGCTGATGATAGTGAGTTACTCCGTTGTCTCTTTCCACAGATGTAATGAATTTAATTCTATGTATCCCATTCAACCTTGTCTGTGGGTCACCACTTATTCTCTCTAAAAAGTATATTTGCAATGAACATATCATTGGACTTAAAAAATTCCATCATGGGCTCTCCCTCATATTTTCTTTTACCAAGGATATATTCTCTGTTAATCCTTAATTCCAACTTTTACACTCTCATCAACAGTAATTATCAATGCATCTTGATTGCATGTTTGATATATTTCGGATTGCAGAAGCTGGAAAAAGAGTTCAGTGTTTTTATATTTGGTGTAATGTTTGGTGCAAAAGTTTGAATAATAGTGATATTAATTGGTCTTCCTTACAATTGAGTGGATATTGTCTTATCCCTACCAGTGTTGTATTTCTTTTTTTTGGGGGGTGAGGGGCATCACTGCTCTCCGGTGGTGGGAGTAGAAGGCCCAGCCCCACTGCTGGAATTGAACCTCCGTCCCAGTGGGCCGCAGTCCCGCGCACAACCACTACACCACCGGGGCTCAGCCCTGCCAGTGTTGTATTTCAGGATAAATATTGAAATATTCATTTGGATGACAAACATGCTATTCCACTTCAAATTTTCATTCGGGTTTGTCTGATTCAAAATTTTTGGCCAGTAGCAGTTCATTTCAACTGTTTAAAACCTAGGATATTGATTTTCAAGGACTACATTTTATTTTTGACAATTTTTGAATTCTTTGACTCATGCTCAATACATCTCATATCATGGGTTTCAATGACTATTTGCAACTGCTGCTTCTCATTCTGCGCCATGCCAGAGCAGCAGATGAGGGTTCCAAAAACTTCACTCCGTCCGCAGTCTTAAGACTGGCTCTACTTGGAGGACACCTCTCCAGAGTTACTCTGGTGCCTTTCAGTCTGAGAAACACATCTTCAGGCACTACAGTAGGCAGCATTCCACGGCAATCCAGATGGTCTCTGGCCAATTATTTTCTGAAGTAGTTTTTCTTCCTAGCTTCTCCTAGTCTGGAAGCTCCAATGAAACTTGTGCACCACTTGTGAGCCTGCTAGTATTTAAAATACTGGTGGCGTAGTTTCCAGCATCACAGCAACATACAGGCCCCCACGGTACAATAGACTGGCTGATGTGTGATGAAACACAGGTTGATAGAACTACAGATGCAGTTTCCATATTGATTGAAGATACATTTTTCATTACTCTTTTACTTTTTCTCAATGTAGATTAATGTAAGCATGTTATGGGCATCAGTAAGTTAGAATACACGCCTACAGCACAGCACTATCTAGTGTGTTTTTAAAATCATTGATAGTAGGTGATCACCATCAAAAAGAGCAGTCATTTTTAAACCAAGTGTTCATCCAGCCATCATTCTTCTTAATCCATAATTGAGCATTGTCTGATGCTGGAAATCAATCAACAACCCCTTGTAGAATGACGTCTTCTGAACAATCTAATAGATACCATACTCAAGTTGTCTCAACTTGGAGAAAATGGAATGGCAGAAACAGTGGCAGAATTACTTGGGGAAGTCATTAATAATTTATAAAAGATGCTTTCTCTCTTATGAATGCTAAAGTCAAAGTACACAATTCAGATATTAAGGAAAAATTGGTCATGAAGCAACAAATTATTTGGAAACCTACTGTGTCTACGTTAATTAATTTTGCGATAATAAAAGGGAGAAAGATCTCCAGCTTTGTTGCTGCTCTTAGATGCCATTGAGTGTGCTCTGACCCAAATTGACCCAGTGCCCAACAGCAGGACACACTGCATCGTCCTGCACCATTCTCACAATTGTTTCTATGCCTGCGCTAGTTGTTGTAGCCACGGTCAAACCGTCTTGTCAAGGTCCTTCCTCTTTTCACCACCTCTCCACGTTCCCAAACATGAGGTCCTTCTCAGGGACTGGTCTCTCCGGACAAGAGGTCCAAAGAGTATGTAAGATAAATCTTTCCCTCTTAGTCTCGAAGGAACACCTTGGTCATTCCTTCTTCCAGTACAGGTTGATTTGTTCTCACAGTCCATGGTTCTCTCGAGATTCTTCTTGAGCACACAATTTCTTTGGCCTTCCCTATGCAGCATCTAACTTTCACATGCATATGAGGCAACAAAGAATATTGTGGCTTGGGTCAGGTACACCTTAGTCCTCTAAGCAACATCCTTGCTTTTCAGTATTCTGAAGAGGTTTCGCGCAGCAGATTTACATAATACAATATGTGTTTCTAGTTCTCTTTTTTTAAAAAGAATTTTATTTGGGGTTTTTACAACTCTCATCACAGTCCACTCAGTCCCCCATTGTGTCAAACACATTTGTACATTTGTTGCCATCATCGTTTTTGTTTTGATCTCTTGATCGAGGCTTCCGTGATTGTAGACCCGAGGCCAAACCCTTGATGAGGTCTGCCTCTTCTCCATTGATCAGGACATTGCCTGTTGTTCTAGTTGTGAAGAGTTTGGCCTTCCTTACCGTGTGCTGTAATCCACACTGAAGCCTGCATTCTGTGACCTTCATCAGAAGTGCTTCCACTCCTCCTCCCTTTCCACAAGCAGGCTTGTGTCATCTGCATCCCACAGGTAGTTAATCAGACTCCTCGCAAACCTGATGCTGCGCTCTTCTTCGTGTAATCCAGCTTCTCTGATAATTTGCTCTGCTTTGTAGTCCTGTGTTAAACACTCACTGCCTTTGAGTCAAAGCTGACTCAGAGCGATCCCGGAGGACAGTGTAGAACTGCCCCTGTGAATTTCTGATACTGGAACTCTCTACAGAAGTAGAAAATGCCATCTTTGTCCCAACGAGTGGCTGGTGGTTTTGAACTGCCAACCATCAGGATTGCATCCAAACTCATAATCCCTACTCCACCATGGCGCCCTAGTATGCTAATTGAAGTGTCCTATTTAGATGCTGTCAGGATATTAGGTAAATTTGTTTATCATGCTTAGTTAAAACTTACTGTAAATGTTAGCGACTGGATAGAGATAAAGCTTCAATTTCTCACAAAATAAAATAATTAAAGTGAGTATTCCATTTTAATTTTTCTTTGTGAGGTTTGAGAGGTTTAGAGAAATCAGTTAAAACACGGCAAGGAAGCTCTCTGGGTAGTAGGTAGCATGTGGGTAGTTTGCAGCAAAGGCCATTGATACAGCAGAAATAACGATGATCCTGCAATTAGAAGGGTAAGCAATTTGCCTACATTTTAAACTTTATTAAACTCACATCTTTCGAAAACATTGCCAAGGATCAATGAGATCATGCATGCAGCTGATAGGATCCACCAGGATGCCCCTGTGGCTAAAAGAAAAGCAGCATATGCATTTAAGGATGATTGACAAAGAAATGTAAATATCTTTGATTAATAAAACATTTCTACAATGACTTGATCTACCCGTGGGTTCTGACTTTCCAGTGCTGTGTTGGTTGTTTTCCAAGCACAAACAGTTCCATGCTAGTATGCAGTTTTGGTCATAAGCAGTCATTCACTTCTTTTCTTTTCTATTTGCACAGTTTGCGGGCAAGCTGTCTGAATTCAGGGCCAGACTTTCTCTTTGTGTCAACTCTGATCTCTTTTGAGTGGCATTTTCATTTTTTTTTTTAAAGTTCTTTTTACAAATTCGGTGAGAGTTTTCAGAGCATTAATTCATATGCATGTTGTCCCTACTCCTCTACTGCAGTGCCCTCAATGTGACATCACTTATTCCACATCCCAGTTTTCTGTTTCCATTCAAATTTTTGACCTAGTACTCACCAACATTAAGCACTCAGGTTGATGAAGATTAGGCCAAAAATTGAGCGAGGAGATTTGTACACCTGGCTAGCAGAGAGGGTGTTAAAATTCAGCACCTGGGGTTTATTCAATTTTTTTCTTCTTTAGTTTCACCTCTTCCTCCTACTCTCTCTCTCTTCGCCTTCCCCTCCTTCTTTTTCTTTGATGATTATGGGGTTTCTTAGGGAAGTTAACAGTCCACAAGTCTGGAGGAAAACACTTTAAGCTTATGCTCCTTTAAGTAGCACTCTGGCCATACTGCTTCCCCAACAACTGGTTCTCCTTTTACCAGCTCATGGTGCCTCCAAGAGTCTTTGTCAACACTGGCCCGCACAGACACTGGACAGAAGCCGAGCTCTTGCTTAGAACATGTCCTGGGTCTGCAACCCTTCTGAATGTCAGGCGCCATAAGGCTCTATTATCAGAAAATCAAGGTCAGCTGTTTGGTTATCTCTTTTTGAATTCAAAAATAAAATTTCACTTGAGTAGAAGGAAAAGCACAGGAGGATCTGGAGTGCTGAGGCTGTCATAGGTCAAGGGAGGTGTGACTGGAGGAGAGGGGAACAGATGTATAAAGTACGGTGACTCATGCTGCGCCTGGGAGGACTTGGTGAGCACTTGGGCTTTTCTTCTGTGTGAAGCGGGGAATGCTGGGGCATTTTTCAGCAGAGGCAGACTCTGATTTGATCAAACAGGATCATTCTGGCTGCTTTGCTGAGAGCAGACTGTGGGCCAGCACGGGCTGCAGATGAGAGATGATTGGGAGGCTCGTACTGTAATCTAGATGCGAGATGGCTGTGGCTACTGCTACACTGGTCATGATAAAAGTGGCCAGAGTGGTGAAACTCTTCGTGTATTTCCCTACTCTCTCACAATCCATTGACAGCGTTGCTAAAGAGGCTTGCATGCTTTTTCCAAATGTTAAACACTTTAAACACACATGTTCAAAGAGAGGGCCATGTAGAGCCTCATGCTTGTTCACAACAAGCACGCTTCATCACACGGTGCAAACAGGTCCCCGTCAGGAGACTACTGTGAACTTTTAAGATTTGTAAGCACACTATTCACAGAGACCCAGTGACTACAACTGCATGGTAACAAACATTTGGAAGATTGAGCAAGAGTTGATGGATTGGGTGTGGGACATGAGATTAAAAGGAGGAGTCAAGAATTATTTCAAAGTGTTTTAGCTTGACGTCCCGGAAGGATATAAACTTTAGATTTGGGGATAATTTAGATTTTAGGATAATTGTCAGGGCCATTCCAGGAAATGAAGTGTGAAAATAATTTGGCACCACAAGCAGGTATCTAACAATGGTGTTGACTCTCCCCTAAGTGACCAAGCAAAGCAGCCAGCCTCTGCTTGGAAAAAAGGAGTTGGATTGTGTCCTGCTGCTTTGATCTGTTACAGCACGTGGATTGGCCATGGTCCAGTAATGAGATACAAATGTTTCCTGAGAAAAATATCTCATTAGAAGTGAAGACATACTTTTGAAATGGTAATGTTCTACAACAATGGGACACCCAAGTCTATGTCTGGGCATTCATAAAGATGGGGTGCTCTGAGACTATACACAGAAACTTTGTTCTGGGTAGCTTGTTTCTTTGGTCTGGCTGTAGGCAGAGGAGACAGCAGGGCCAGTCAGGTTCGTTGATGGTTTTGAACAGCTTTACTTAGATGTCTAAGCCATTGACAACTAGTGTTTGCCATGCATTCATCTATTGAATATGAATTTTGAAAAGCCAACTATGTGATAAGATGCTTATATACAACATGAGTTCAACAGAGGAGTGATTCAATCTGGGAGGGAGAAAAGGGTACTTAGTCAAATAAAATAAAGAGGTTGTAGGAAGCTGCACGGGGATCAGTGGAGACAGATTGGAAGCCGCAGTCAATGATTCCTGCAGTAGGGTTCAGGCAAGTCCAAGGATTGGATTGAATGTGAGTTGAAATTAGCAGTGACAAATATGTTAATTTCTAACTAAACAGCTATCATGAAGGATTGTTGATTTGGATTCATTTGTAAGATCCACAACCTACATTGACAACGATCCAGGGCTTCCTTCTTAAATATTTCTCTTGTATTTGAATTGAATTCTCTCTCTCTCTCTCTCTCTCACATTGGGTTAACATGTGGATAACAGTTCTACACAGAGGAACTAAAAGACTTGCCGAGGTCAATAGCAGACTTCCGGTTTGTGCCATGTAGTCAATCTGCAGATTAGTCTTACCTTTGGGGGGTGATGGACTTTTTGGAAATGTAATGAAAAAGTGGAGTGTTCCCAGGAAAATCAACACACATGTTAAACTTAACATTGCATTTCAGGGGGTTCTTCATATTTTAAGTTGAGGATGCCAGATTGTAAGACCTTTTATTTGGAATGGCCTTTTTGGTGTTTGATTCAAATTTCCAGGAAGTCAAGTATAATTTTAAAAATGAATGGAGATAAAAAAAATTAAAATACTACTAGTGGATAATAAGAGCAGATGCAGCTTTTCATTCTTTACATGAAGAGTCTAAGACAAGCGGAAAAACAAATGGAGTCCATTGTCTCAATTCCTAGTGAGAGAAAAGGGATTCAGATACTATGTCTGGGGCTGGAAACTTCTCAAGGTTTACTTCTTGCTGGGAGCTTCATAGAGACCAGGCTTTGAATGGCCAACACAAACCCAAAAAAATCACTTTGTTGTCTTTTAAAAGGTAGCCACCAGCCAGAGGGGTGTGCTTCCCCGTGTGTGTAATCAAGAAGCACAACAAAACCCACTGTCACCAAGTCTATCCCATCGCACAGCAGTCCTCTACCCAGTGTGTGACTCTTCACAGGAGTGGGGAGCTACGTGTTGCTCTCAGGGGAGGCTGCACCCCCAGCTGTCTGGTGAGCAGACCAATGCTCAGTTGACAGCGTCACCTTCCACTCGGATTGTTCCCTTCTTCTTTCCCAAAATTAAGAGTAAGGGAACTCCCTCCGATGTTAGGGAGTATTATTAGGTATCCCAATCTCAACCAAAATCAATTATTTGATATTTATAAGAGCAGATAAAAATAGAATTTTTATCATGAAGTGGGGAGTATTCTTACAGGATGCCTTAGCCAACTTTGCCAGCCTTCATTTGGCTGGTAGGTACATATGAAGGTCTTTAAAAGGTTTGCTGAAAAATTTTATAGATTTTTTCATTTTCCCATGAACTTTTGGAAGCCCTCCACTGCAGCACACACACACACACACACACACACACACTCACACACACATACACACACTATTCTATTTAAAAGTCTTAATAAAAGTATAGCAAGGTTTCTATTACATTCTCTTCTGAGCTTTTACCATCATCTTTTCCCATTAAGTGTAGCTTCTTGCAAACAGTAAGGGGATGAATTCATTTCAATCAAATTCACTTAGGGGAAATTCTCCTCATCTCTTCACCAAGAAAATTTGTCTTTCTATCTGACCAACATAACTTGCCACATTGCTTCCACAATGCAGAATTTTGACACCATTCCCTAATAAGAACTGTTTTTCAATCTGCCCATAAGAGCCGCATTCTACATAGAAACTGACTTTCAATGTGGGCAGGATTTTTAATCTACTAGATGTCCACTGACTTTATTCATAATTTATAGCTCTGGATGAGCTTATGATAGCAATCTACACACACAAAGTCTAACTATTTTGGATATATTCTTTTTCAAAGAATTGGCATAAATTTCAAAATGACAAGGTATTTTTTAATTAATCAGGGTTTTTCATATGAACTCTAAGAAGGATTGTATCTGTAATCTCTCTCCTCTGCTCCATTCATGAAAGTCAGTCTGATTATCTGGCTCTGAGAAGGGTAACTCAAGCAGTAGGACTACTTCCACATCCAGTCAGTTTCTCTCCCTCTCTCTCTCCCCTGCACAAACCTTTCCTTTCCAATTATACATTATTGGCATTGACAGCAGATATTGGATGATTTGTCAGAGTTTTAGACATTAAGATTGTACACAAGTCCAGAAACTATGGTGATTTTTTTTTCTTACTGAAAAGCCTTTCAGCACTCTGTCAGACGCTAACTTGAAGAAATATACTGTTTCAAAGTCGGAAGCTACCATTTCCATGTGAAAGTTAAAGGCAAGGGGTTTCCTCACCCCTTTGGTTTCATGTGCCTGTGGGAGGTAACTTTTCCTGTCTGCTGTCCTAGCTGTATACAATTTTAAATGTATTCAATATGCCACCACCACCACCACCACCCAAAGATGATCAAGACTGTCAAGTACCAGAAAAGCTCTGAGCAATGAGACATTTGCATTCATTTGGTTTCACACTGAAGTTGTGGCTTTCACTTAAAAATCTTAATATCTTGGTACCAACTGTAGAATTTTTGGTTTCCAGTACCAAACCTTTAGCAACTGCAGAGTTCATGACAGCTCACAAACAGTCCACCAAACTCTGGTAAGAAATCTTGAACAGTAGGATGGGGAGCAGTATTCTGAGTAATTGAAAAAGAAAAAAGTAAGTCTCTCGATGCCTATTACCCTTGACATGTAATCTGCTGTTTTACTTACTATTGGGATGAACAATGGACTTGCTTGGTCACTAGGAGGTGATGGGGAGCCAATTCTAAGGCTCAGGAGGTTTTATACCTCTTCTTCTTCCTTTCCTTTCCTTTCCTGACCCTAAGGATTTGTACATTTCTGTGTGAACTCTTGTACCTCACTCATGGCTCTGAGACGATACCAAAGGATAATTGAGTGTAGGACCAGAGGCAGTTGGAACTGAGCCAGGTTGGTCCAGTAGCCCCTGTTGATGACCAGTTAACTTCTAGACATTCATCAAGCGCAGTCGGATTGAATAGTGTTGCCAAATCAGCCCCACAGGACCCCAACTCCATGAGCAATTGGGGGCTGCCATGAAATGTGTGGTTCTTTGTTCCAGTGAGTAATTGTTGCAATAGGTGATCAGTCCAGCAAACAGCACCAGCTCAATGTGGAGACTTGAATGCCGGGATGCACCCTCGCTTTTGCAGATAGCAAGATGAAGTGCAGTTCAATGGGTGCAAGTTGATTGTAATCACAAGTTTCATGATTCCCTCCAACAATTGAGAGCTGGAGGCTCACTTTGGGACACCAACACTTCTTTTGTGAATAATGCTGGCTACAGCTAGACACTTCTTTGTAAAAATGAATTAACTTTTAAAAACTCTTCATCGTGATCTGAGCAACATGGAGTGATCCTTAAGGGCAATCAGGACTCAATCTAACTCATTTTTTTCACTTACAACTCCCAGAGTGATGATCAACGTGTCCCTACCCCCACCAAATAGTTCTCTATAATATTTGTTTTCCGAGTTAAATAGAGCAAAAAAGTCACAATATACTTCTTCCTCATATAAACTTAGGTTAGGTTTTGTTCCACTGCAGGGTGAGAAATGCTGGCACGTGCTCTGAGTACTTACTTAATAGACATTTATATCGCAGATACTAGGTGTCAGGCACTGTCCTAAGCACTTCACGATATGTATTGACCACCTTAACAGCTGTTTTACCTAAGGGGATGCCGAGGCAGAAGATGTAGAAGTGCCTTCCCTGCCCCGGGTAATACTGCTCGCAGGCTGAAGAGCTAGGATGAAGTTGAGTCGCCCGGATTCTGGAGCCCATGATCTCCACCAGGACACATGACAGACAGTTATTGCTCCTTCACACCTTAGGCTATCCTTAGGAAGTGACAGCCGGAGTGTCAAAGGCACAGCCCAACCGAAATCATCACGGTTGAGTCCATGCCAACTAGAGGGACCCTGTAGGACAGCGGAGAGCCACCCCTGCATTTCCAAGACTACAACACTTTTCAGGAATAGAGTGCCCCATCTTTCTCCTGAGGAGAGAGAGGCTGCTGGTTTTGAACTGCTGGCTTTGCAGTTGGTTTCACAAAGGGTAGCCACTCGGCAGCTGCGGGTTGATAGGCTGTCACTTTTTATTGGAGGAGAAAGGCTCATTTCTCTTCTTCTGTTTTGAACTGCTACTGAACGTGTGTGACTCACAGGCCAACGTGTCACCGTTGACACTCCCAGAGCTCTGTCATTTGAAAAGGGAGATAGTTCTGCTTTCTGACCAGCCATACTATTGATCATTAATTATGTTTTTGAATTAACAAATGTATTAACAATGATATGATTTGTTTTCTGTAGAGAGTGAGACTTTTCATGTTCTCTTCCATACCTTCGTAATGCAATTTTCAAATTTCCTGCTGGCAAGCCTGATATGGCACTTGTTCTAGAAATCTCTGGTTTATCAGGAAAGTTGCTGTACTGTTTCTAGACATAAGAGGAATGTGTAAGTTGCTTCATGATCATACAGGACAAAGTTTCATAACACCTACTATAGTAGGGATGGTAAGAAATGTGTAAATGAGTCTATAATATCTGAGATTTAGATATCTATCATATAATTGGATTGACTAGTCACAACCCATGTACATATATAGCTTACATTTATCTTTGAGTTATGTTGAGCATTTACATTTATGATATTCGAGTTCCATATTAACATTGCGCTATCATGCCTTTATGTTTCACTATACCAATTTTGATGTCCTCTCAGGTGTGTGAATTGGAATTACAGTAGTACATCATTCACAAAATGGGCCAAAGTTTGTGGACTCAAGCTTTGGATCAAATTAAGTCCAACAACTAAAGACATTCATCTGTAAGCTACTTACCAAATCTTTGAGTGACTCAGAGTCCTCCTATGTAAACTGGGAGTTAGCAACAGCAATGCCAACCTCATGAAATCATTCTGAAGATTGAATGCGCTTACTTTGATTAGTACCTGGCTTATAATAAATGTTCTGTAAATATTTGATGTATATCAAAAAAAAAGTTATAAGTTTTGCTACTGTAAAGAATGACATGCAAACGTAATGAAGAACTGTGCCCTGTTAGCTGAAAACAAGCCATGAAAACTGATCACATGTAATCCTGATATTGGATGGGCCACTTTTAAAGAGAAAAAAAAGCTTTTCGAGGGACAGATGGGATTTTTATAAAAACCATAACTAAACTTGCATTGCAAATTTGTGACATGTGTATAAACAAATTTTCCTCCTCACCTTTTCATCAGAAACCACCAAACCACCAGCAGACTCTGCCCCTTGAATAATCAATTACCTCAAAACTTAGCGTCTTCAAACAGCCTTTTTGTTTTGTTCATCATTTTGTGGATAAGAAATTTGGAACAACTCATAGTTCTTGCTTGGAATCTCTCATGTGATTGCTGCCAGCAACTGGATGTGGTTGGATCTTCATAAGACTCCCCTGGATTCGGCATCCACGCTGGCTCACTCGCTTGGCTGCCAACAGACCCCAGTTGTCAGTGGGGGCTCAGCTGAGGCTGTTGACCAGAGAGTGCCCTGACTGAGTCTCCCAGCATGGCAGCCTTGGGCAAGTTGGATGTCTTACACGGTGCCTGGCTTCCCCTCAAGTGAGCATCCAGGGGAACCAGGCGGGAGACACTTGGTCTTCATGCTCTGGCTCTGAATGTCGCTAGCATCAGCCCTCTCATATTATCTTGGTTACTGTCATTGAAGGGATCCAAGGGAGGGAACAGTGTTCTTCCTTCTGCCATGAGGAAAGGTCAGCGAATGTTGACACTATGTTTTTTCAACTGCCAGAGATCACTTCATAGAATTCCAGGAGACTTGACAGCCGCCCTGGTGGAGTGGGGTTCACACATCAGGCTGCTAACCCTAAGGTCGCTAGATGGGAACCACCAACTGCTCCACTGCAGAAAGACGAGGCTTTCTACTGGTTTCAAGGGTTACAGTCTTGGAAACCCCAAGGGTCAGTTTTATCCTGGCCCGCCGGACCAGAACACTGTAGGTTGATGCAACTATTTCTAGACATTGTCTTTCCTTGTATTTGGGAATGCATCAGTGTTTCTTGGCTCTGCTGCTTCTCCAATTTGCGCATGCCAAATTGGAAAAAAAAAATCCCTCTCCACTATGCTCTGTTTTATCTCCCATTAGCCTCTCTTCACTCCTCGGCAGGGCCCTCCGATGTGAAGAGCTGCCCTGGCTGGGAGCAGTGGAGTGTCTCATGGAGCCCCAGCTAGGAGGGCACCGCCCATATAAAAAGCAGAAAGGCAACTGCTATAAGAAAAATTGTTCTCAGATGAGTCCATATGGAAATAGGCCAAAACCCACAGCTGGATGAGTTCTGTTTTCAAGTTTGGAAATAGTTTTGCTCTCTCAAAGTTGACTTTGACCACGAGACAAATTTGTTTGATATCTCACAGTGCTACTGACTGGAGGTAACTTTGAAAAAGTTGTTTTGGTTCAAGTCATAAAAGTAGGCCGCTAGACTCTTGAATGAACATATAACTGGGATTTGGGGTGAAGGTTTCTTTAGCTTCACAAAGTTTGATCAGAAGAATAAGAAGTGGATCTGGTCTATTTGGGGGCGGGCATCATGAATCTGGTTTATTTTTAAAAATTAAAATAAAACCAAAAAACAGTTCAAGCCTTCTACAATTCAAAACTTACCCCCTGCTTCCTACTCTTTGTATGATTTTCCATTTTCCCTACCCTGTAAGGTCCCTTTTCTCAACGGAGCTGTTTTCATCCAGGCCCTGAGCATGGTCTTGGTGAAACAGATTGACCTCCTTCAGGCTGGGTCTCTGTAACAGGACTCACACAGCCACCAGGTCCTTGGATGCCTGCCCTTCTCCCACTATTGCAGGGGTATGTTTAAAAAATTGCCCAGCTTATTTTGGGGATACCCAGAGTTCTGCCACTTTTGTTTTGTAGCATTTTCCTGCAGCCTTTCCCCTTTGGGCCAAATTTAGAATATGCTCCACAGGCCTGATCATTGCATATAAACTTGGGGTTACTGGCTTTGTGGTCTTCTGGCTAGTCGCAAAACCTCTTTGATTAAACACAAAGGAGTTAAGAAGAGGCTAAGGGTTTTTAGGACATCAACAGGCTCTTCAAAGCAACTTTTCAAAAAGTGCTAATAACTCAGAACAGATGGAGTCCATTTCCCTGAAAAAAAAAAAAAAGACAAGTGTCTGAAAAAGCAGGAAGTGGAGCGTATGTGGAGCAGTGTCTTTGGTTTTTCCAAACTCTGGCCTATTAGTGCTGTTTGTTTTGCTTCAAATACCACCAGGCTGCTTCTTGCCGCCTTTACTTATGTGTTTGCTTGAACTGACACAACCCTTCTGCCTTTTCAAGAAACCTAACATGACCCTTATGGAGAATAACTCCAGCCTAGGAATAAGTCCCTTCTACTTCTTTCAGTACCAAGCATGGTGTTTTTCTCCAGACATTGGTCTCTCTTGATATTATGTCCAAAGTAAGTAAGGCCAAATCTTGCTATTTTTGCCTCTAAGGAATACTCTAGCCATACTTTAGCCAACACAGAACTTTTTGTCCTCTTAGTTGCCTATGGTAGTTTGAATATTAATCTCCAGCAACACAATTCAAATGCATAGGCTATTCTACAGGCTACCTGATTCAAAGTCTAACTTTCACATGCATATAATGCAATGGCAATTACCCTGACTTGGGTCAAGTGCATCTTAGCGCTCAAAGTAGCATCCTTACTCTTCAAGACTCTGATGAGTTCTTGTGCACAGATTTACCCAACACAACTTGTATTTTGATCTGCTGACTGCTGCAACCCTGGCCATTGATTATGGATCCAAGTAAGACAAAATCCTTGACAAGTTCAACCTTTTCTCCATTTATCATGTTGTTACCTATTCTTCCAGTTGCAAGGATTTTTGTTTTCTTTATGTGGAGTCATAATCTATAGAAGACAACAGATCTTGTTCTTCATCAACAGTCCTTCAAGTCCTCCTCACTTGCAGCAAACAAAGCTGTGTCATCAGCAAAGCTCAGGTTGTTAATAAACCTTCCTCCAATCCTGATGCCACATTCTTCTTCAGATAGTCCAACTTCTTGATTATTTGCTTAGCAAAGAGATTGAGTAGCATGGCATAAGGATACAGCCCTGACACACACTTTTTATGATTTTAAGCCATGCAGTATCCCCCTCTTCTGTTTACATAGCTGCCTCCCCTTTGGTCTATGAACAGGTTCTACAAAAGCACAATGTAGTGTTCTGGAATCCCCATTCTTTTCAAGTTATCCATAGTCTGTTATAATTTGTATAGTGTAATGCCAATAGTATACTGTGCTTTCAGTCAAGGTCCATCCAACATCAGCAATGAGGTCCCTGGTTCCACATCCTTTTCTGATATGATCCTGAACCTCTGGCAGCGCCCTGTCAATATACTGGTACAACTGTTATTGGATGATCATCAGGAAAATTTATTTGCATGTGATTGTATATAAATTTGTTAATGAGATTATTCTATAATTTGGTCATTCTGTTAGGTCACCTATCTCTGGAATGGGTACAGATATGGATAGCTAGCTCCCAATAAATTAGCCCATTAGTTGTCTTCAAACTTCCTGGCAGAGATGAGCCGGTGCTTTCAGAGACGCATCAGCCGTTTGAACTATTTCAATTGGTATGCCATCAATTTCTGAAGCCTTATTTTTAGGATAATGCTTTTAATCAATGACATTCTTCTGAGAAGCTCTGAGTTCTTGCCCAGATGCTTCCTCCAGAAATGGTAGCATGTGGCCTAATTCTTTCTGGTGAAATAACTGTTCATTCTTTCCCTCTTCTTTGGATGCTTCCTGCATAATTCAATTTCCCCCCCCCACAGAACCTTTCTTTATTGCAACTCAAAAGCTCCGATTTTTAGTTTAAACTATGCTGAGCATGTTCTTCCTCTTTAGAGTTCTTTCGTTCTCACTGCCAACTCAGAGTGACGCCTCCCTGGATTTCTGAAATAACTGATCAGCCCTATCTTTCTCCCTTAGAGTGACTGGTGGTTTTGAACTCCTGACCTTGCAGATCATAACCCAACATGTAACTGTGACTATTAGGGTTCCCCTTTATAGAGTTAGAAAGTCAGAAAGGAAGAAAAGACTCAGCACTATAAGTTACATTTGGTGATTATCATGCCTTTTGGCCACGCTATCTGGAAGGACCAGTCCCTGGGAAAACGGCACCTTGCTTGGTAAAGTAGTGGTCGAGCAAAAAAAAAGGAAGCCCCTCACAGACACGGACTGACACAATGGCTGCAGCAATGGGTTCCAGCACAACAAAGGGGAAGAAGGGGCAGGACCAGGCACTATGTCATTGGCTTTACAGAGCATCACTAGGCGTTGAAACGGACTGGAGGGCATCTAAGAAGAACAACAGCAAGAATTGTCACTATTGTACAGCTAAGAAAAAAAACGTGATGCACCAAGTCAAGCGAGTTGACCAAAATCAGATAGTCTATGGTGGAGGCAGCACCGGACGGGGAGGCCCGGCCTTCCCCACCTCGCTGAACTGCTGTTCTCGACCCCTCTGAGGGCTGCTCCCCCAGCCCGCACTGGTCGTGGCAGGTCAGTGCTGAGTGCTGCTGGTGGTATGTGCAAGAATAGAACGTGTGTTCTATAGGTTTTCCAGTGGTTGATGGTTTTCAGACGAGGATCACTCCATGCTTCTGCCTGCCTGCCGCTGGGTCGACTGGAACCCCCAGCTAAGTTAGCCGCTGAACACAGGAACAGTTGGGCAGCACCCCAGAGCGCTTCTGAGATCTCTCTTTTAAAGAAGCCAGAACTCAGCGTGTTGGTTTTTACTAACTTTACTCTGCGTTTTGCATCATTGTATTGTTTGGAATGATCTCTTCTTTCTCCCATCAGTCCCCCATCTGCCTCCAAATAATAAAAATCAGTTACCATGGGTCAGGATCTCTAAGAAACCCTTTCTCTCCAGCAGAACCTGAGCCGCTTAAACCATCCGTCCTTCTCTATGCTCTCAGAGGTGCCTTCTCCCTGTAGCAGGTGATTCAACGCACAGGGCTCCTTGGTCTCAAGCACCCTCGATGGAGGGCCCAGTAAGCGAAGCATATCCAGGCTTACTTGTGCTTCCGTGCTGACTTGTAGTGCGCCATCTGACATGGATTGCGTGAAACTGTTGTGATAGTGTTCACCACAAATTAGGCAGTAAACCCATGCTTTCCTTGTCAGGAGTTGTACATTTGCAAAGATGCTCTGATTCTATAGGAAGGTGTGCATGGTTGGGTGAGAGAGAACTCGATACCAGCCATACCTAGACACAGATCCTTTGATGTGAGGGGGAAAATGTGACATGGCTCACTACAGATTAGTCAAGAAACACAGGCAGACTCTGTTCACCTTGTTGGGGCAATTCCACACTGCCTGCCACCCAGAGGCCCGTCAGATGTGGTGGCTTGACTTCCAGGTGGGTTGTGCATAAGGTGTGTTCCAAAGTGGGTGATGCAACCCCCTGGGAAGGCTCTGGAATAATTTGGGAGGGGGGGGGAATGCAAAAAGAGTTACCTATACTTTGTCCTGGATTATGCATTAAAAGCAAAAGGTTTTTAATTGCTGGTGGTGGGGGAGGCGGTGCTGAGTAATTGTTTTTCTGAAAAGGCGTCAGTCGTTATATCAATTAAATGTGAGGACCTGTGGGTTAATAGAACTTTTAGCCCTGGTGCATAGTGGTTACCTTGGGGGCTGCAATCCACATGGTTGGCAGTTTGACACCACTGGCAGTTCCTTGGGAGACAGACAGATGGCGCAGTTGGAGGTCGCCCTGTAAGCAGTTCCAGACTTGGAAATCCCCAGGGCATGGCTATAAGTCAGCTTTGAGCCAATGGTGCGAAGCTGACTTTGGGTTTGGGTTTCTCCCCACTTTCGTGGTTACACACTGGGCTGCTAACTATTAGGTCAGCAGGGCAAAGCCACCAGCCACTCCTTGGGAGAAAGAAGGGGTTTTCCACTCCCATTGAGATGTACAGCCTTGGAAACGGATGGGAGAAGCTCTCCCCTCCCCTCCAGGGTCACTGTGAGTCGGCACACACTGGGTGGCATCCAGTGGCAGTTCTCTGCCGGATAATTTTCAAAATTGTAGAACAATTTTATTTTGCTATTGAGAAAAACCACCAAGATTCAGGGATGTTAGCAGGAGTTTGAGCCAAGGATAACATGCAAAAATCAAGCGG